>WAAG01034272.1:42120-71878 GCA_013390105.1 Tichodroma muraria
TTTTTTTTTTTTTTTATTGAATGCTGCCTCCTTTCAGGTTCTCCCATGCAAGGAAGGAAGGAAGGAAAATGCAATGCCCAAGATCGTTCATGAAGTTAAACTGGAAAATGAGGACTTGTTTGCTCTGCCTCCTGTGT
The DNA here is from genome assembly GCA_013390105.1 of Tichodroma muraria. Lineage (NCBI taxonomy): Eukaryota > Metazoa > Chordata > Aves > Passeriformes > Sittidae > Tichodroma > Tichodroma muraria. The sequence continues at coordinate 42,258 of WAAG01034272.1, forward strand.
GCTTTCAGTGTGCATGAGACCTGACAGCACACAATTCTCACTAGTGTTCCAGGTAAGGTCTCATGAATAAAAGGGAGGCTGGTTTGAGAAATTGTTGGGATCCTAGTGTCAGATACAGTATCATCATCTAGAGAGATGAGAGCACTTGCCCTAGTGCTCACCAGAACTGGTAATAGTCTTCACGTTGTTTCCTGCTCTCAGACGATAAAAGCATTTGATTTGGGAACTACCAGGTCACTCCTCTGCTTGATGGTGTTTGACCTGTGTGCAGCAGCTCAAAGCAGGGGGCAAGAGCATGTTCATAGGGAAAATGTGAGACTGCAGGACAGTAAAAATGCGTGTTACTGGGTGGAGCCAAGCAGCTGTGAGGGACTTGAGCTGAGAGGGTGTTTGTGGCTGTTACTTGCCATACTAGTACATCTAGCATGGTGTCCAGTAGTCGAAATTGCTCAAGTAATTAACCTGCCATATGAGGATAACTCTTCACTATTCTTGCATCTTTTTTAATGGGAGAGGAGCAGGAGGGAAAGAGGGGAGAAGTGGAGAAACAAGTGAATCTAGGTCCTCAGGGATAAAATAAAAAAGACTTCACTAAAATGTTTCTTGTCTGAGTTTTTAATACACCATTAAATGAAAACCTTTTTTTTAACGTTTTATACACAAGAGCAGTCAAGTTAAACCATTTATTTATGAAGTCTGGATGCATGAAACCATAGGGAAGTAGACAGGTGTAATCACAGCATAATAACCTTCCCTTTAACCTCAGCTTTATCTTTCAATATTGTGAGGGTTTGTTCCTCCTTTTTTTTTATATGAAGGATTTTTAAAGAGTAGATTAATATTCCTTAGTAGAAATTAAATGCTGTAATAAGTTATTGCTGCTTTGTGTGTTAGTAGATACTGTAAATTTAGCTAAACACAAATGCCCTACATCATTTATATAGGCTTCTGGGTGGCAGAGAGCTCCCCATCCATGCTCTGCATATCTCGGAGCCGGAACTTGGCTCGATGTGAAGTTCACATCTCCTCTGTGCTATTGAAAAAATATATGTAAGACATTAAATTCAGCATAATCACTCGTTTTTAATGTTGTAAGTTGTTCTGGTAGTCTGGGGGTTGCAGGTTTGGGGGGGGACCCTGCTGGCATCACCATCTTCCAGCGCCAGCTCGGAATTCCTGCTGTTCTCAGTGCGGGGTACCAGTGTGCGTTTGTGTCCTGAATCACATCTCAGGTCAGACAAATAGTCTTTTCTTGACGTTTCTTTTTTTCCCCCTGAAGCTTTCAGAGTTCGTGAAATACCAGCAATACAAAATCAAGCCAATAGAGTCAATAAATCTTTTTTAATCAAGCGCAGCCTATTTTACTGATCACTTACTTTACATGTACCTGTTCTAGAACTTAAATCTTATTTTTGGCAGCCTCCTCTCTGCTCGGTTGGGACTTGACCAGGGGGAGCTATTAGAGCTCTTTCCTACCCCCCACTGCCCAGGTGCAGCCTGTACCCTGCACTCTGTGTGTGCGCACAGCCCCTGCCCCGCACTCTGTGTATATATTCGTAGGTATTTGTGTATATATTTGGGCTCAGCCCCTCCGGCACTGACCGCTCCCTGCCCCTCGTGGGCTCCCCTCACGGCCGCCGCCCCGTCCCCGCCGGGCGAGGACAGCGAGACCCGGCAGCGCTACGAGGAGCTCTGCAGGAGCCTCAACATGGACGAGCGCGCCCGCGCCGAGGCCTGGCTGAGCTACCAGAGCATGAGGCGCAACTACACCCTGGAGGTGAGGGAGGGGCGACGGGGCTGCGGCCGGCCCGGGGGGAGCGCGGCGGGAGGCGGGGGTGAAGCGCGGAGGGACGGGACGGCGGTGGAGGCGCGGCGGCCTCTCCCTCGCACCGCCCGGGCGGCCGGGAATAACCACCGCAATTGGGAGTCATAGCGGCGGAAAGGTGTTAAAAATGGAAGAGCCGCCGTCGCTGTGGTCCTTCGGCTCCCAGCAGTTCGGCCGAGGAGCGGCACGGTGGCCGCTCGGCAGCCGCGCGGGGCCCGCGGGGATGCCCAGCGCAGGTGTGATCGCATTTGTTAGTTGTTTTGGGGGGGATTGCGCGGCCGCCGCACGGCCCGGGCTGGGGGGGGGTGAAGGGTAAAAGGTAAAGGGTTGGTCGCGTCGTTCTCGAAAACAGGAACACGCGGTGACGCGCCCGGGAGCTTCGGAAGCGCCTTTTATCGGTGCCTTCCTTTAGCAGAGGTGGCGCTTGTGATAAGCCTCGGCAGTTCCCGGGTCCCCCCAGCGCTGCCCTCCCGGTGACCGGGCGGCTCTCGGGGCAGGGCTCGGTGCTGCGGGAAGGAGGAGCCCGCTCCGGCAGCGCCTCTGTCACATCGCAGACGGGCAGCGATGCTCGGGAACGAGCTTTGCCTTGCCCCGAAGGTCTGCGCTCACCCGAGCCCGTGACATCACGGAGCCCGACAAAACCACAGCGTCGAATTCGGTTTGGCCCCTTGTTTTACCCGTCCTTTCTCCAATGAAGTGTTGCTATTTGATGAAAGAGGGAGCATAAAATTTCAAGTGCTCGTTAGAATTATTTTCTTATTAATTCGAATTAATTTCTAATTAATTAGGTACCAGATTGAATAATTGTTCTGCTGTGTAATACAGAGCAAAATGGAAGCAATGTTTTTCTTTTCCTACTGTCCGTTCAGGGCAGAAGAATGTTTTGGTTGCAAGAACTATCGCCTTTTTTTTTTTTTCTTTTAAATCTAAACAGTACAAAATGCTGTAGAAGAACAGCACTAAAAATATATTGTCATATACTCAAAATACATTTTTCACTTTGAGTCAAATGTAAAATTTATAATGGTAACTAGTAAGTTTAGTTTTGATGCAGTTCAGGATCTATTTAGCACCTGTTTTGTTGCAGCTAAAAACCCAAAGCACAACAGAAGTTTGAAACAGCGAGTCGGCTTTCTCACTGGTTGAACTTCATCTGTCCAGGACACAGTGCTTTTCCCCGATGTTGGGGTAGCTAGTTTTCAGTGAAGTTTTTTAGATGCCTGATGTTTTGATTCACAGGGAAATGACATGCATTGGCTGGCTTGTGCCTTGTACGTGGCTTGCAGGAAAGCAATTCCAACTGTGAGCAGAGGAACAGCGGAAGGAAATTATGTATCCTTAACCAGAATCCTGCGCTGTTCAGACCAAAGGTAACTTTTATTCTTGCTTGTTTTTTAACACAAAAATTCAAAGTGTGCTTATCGCCTTGTGAAATTGGAAATTGAGAATAAGAGCTAAATGTGTTTCTTGTTTCCTGCTTTTGAAGATAGACTTTGTATTCCTGGAATGTTTATGTTATAGCTCACTGCCTCAGAAGTAGGGCAGCACCTTTGGCTCAGTACTATGTTCATAAAAACACTGGTTTGCAAAATAAGAGATTAACTTCCTTCATTCAAAGGAGAATGAAGCCAGTCACTGAAGAACAGTCAATTTTTGGGGTGTGCAAAGTGTCCACTTCTCACATGAGAAACCATTTGTAGTTTGCTGTGAAAATGTACACAAGATTTATCTCCATTTTTGCATAAGAAAACTTCACTTTTCACATGTTGTTGCTAAAGTTGCTAAATGAGGTCAGAATCTGATCAACAAATTTGTGTCAAATGTTTATGTCCATAAAGTAATAAAGAAAAGGTTCTGAAACAATTGACTTTATTTATTAGCAATCTCACTGTTTTCTGAAAGTACCATAGATTGTCACAGAAAAAAGAAAGGATGTTCTTACATCCTTTTTATCCCATTTCCTCTAACGTTGAAGCATTGCTGTTGATTTAAACAATGCAAAAGTGTTCCTCTGTATCAGAATCAGAAAATCAGGGAATTGAATGTTGATAATTTTTTTCCGTGACCTGGGCTATCAAGACTAATAGCACTGAAAAAGAAGGTGTAGATAAAGAAGCAGAGAAGGAATTAAAGCCAAATTTGCAAAGTGCAGTTCACTAAAACTTGAGGTTTTTCATACTTAGTAGAATATTCTTAGCATTGTAGATACCACAGGTTGCTTTATTTAAATTAATAAATTATTCAGAAAAATGAGGCAGGTCTGATTTCAGAATAATCTAACTGTTGAAGTTGATTTTTTCTTTGTGAGAAGATGCCAGACCTGTGAGTACATAGTTAACAAGGTTATCAGCTGAGGATCTAAGAATATTTCATGAGCTGTCTGAGCTCATCCATGTTTATGGGTGAAGGACTGGCTCTGAGCTCGTTGTCATGTTTGCAGTGCCATCATTTCAGTAGTTTGGGCATCAGAAATTGCACTTTTGTTGAGAATGTAGAGTTTATTTCTGCAGGAAAAACAAAACAGCCTTTCGGATCTAACCCGTTCGGTATTTGCAGCTTGATCGAGTTTTTTAACAAGATGAAGAAGTGGGAAGACATGGCAAATCTACCATCCCAGTTCAGAGAGCGAACTGAGAGATTAGAGAGAAACTTCACTGTTTCTGCAGTCATTTTTAAGAAGTATGAGCCCATTTTTCAGGACATTTTCAGGTATCCTCAAGAAGATCAACCTCGTCAACAGAGAGGAAGAAAACAGAGGTGTGTTTCTGTTACTTCCAGACTGATTTTAGAGCATTACTGTAGTGAAAATATGAAAAATAATGAAGTCATTTGCTTGTTTTACTTGTGTTTTGACTGTATATTCATAGTTGTTGTTTATAATACCAGAGTTGGTTTGTCCTTGCTTGCAGTAAGTTTTTAATTTCTTTTTCAGTTTCAGATCTGACAGGGGCAGGAAATCCCAAAGCTGCCGAGTTTCTGATGATTTGGAGGATGGGGGAGAGGGGAGAGATTTCAATCATCCTGTAGGCTAGGGAAGCCCTAGTGTTGCAAAGATGGGAAAGACAGGAAGAGTTTGATCCTTTTATGATCTGCAAGGGTTTAATAACTCAGCTTTAATAACTACTGCTCAGTCTCTTTCACTGCCCAGTAACTCCTGTGGATTTCTTCATAGCTGCAGATCTTGTGGATATTTTACTTTATAGTAGAAGCTTTGTTTCTTTGTTACTGTTTGTATTTGGAGTGCTGTGATTGGACTTGCAGGCTGAGACTGGGGTTCCAATTGCACCTAAACCTTTTTTAGCTTTTGTGCATCTTTCTGTATTTCCTTTAGTCAGGGTTTTGTGGGAAGGGTGTAAGATTTTGGCTACGCTGTAGTAAAGCTTACTTTTCTCTTTGAATTAGTGACTCTTGTATGTTTTATCAGTTTTGATTCATTGAGCTTATTGTCTTCTTGCTGTACCTTTCCTCCAAAAGACGACAACCATGTACCGTGACAGAAGTTTTCCAGTTTTGTTGGGTGCTCTTTGTTCATGCAAAAGGTAAGGGTTCTGAAAGGGATTAAATACAGCAGACATAGTTTTATTAGTCATTATTTTACATCAGTTCTTAAAACACCTAATAGATGCAGTGTACATATCACCTTTATTGTAAGAGCAGCCTTAAAGCTTATAAGAACAGTGGAGAATTTCAGATGTTTTTCTTGATAGTGACTGTTGGGAGAAAAACGAAGGAACAAGATTAAGTCCTCATTTTAGGCTTCAGTTGTTCAGTCATAGCACATATAGTCTAAAATCTTTCCTCATCTGTGAGGAAAGAGTTTCCACATCCCTAGGCTTTATTTCAAGTCCTGATTTGATGATTTTTCACTGTGAGTGATTTATAAGTAAGGTAGTGCTTTGGGGAAAGTAAAGACAGGATTGGTATTCCACGTGGAAAGAACATCATTGTAGGTTCAGATCCATTGATAATGTCCAGTAACTTGATTTTTTTTTTTTCATAATATAACACCTATTAAAGGAAAACCAATATTTTAATTTCTTCAAGGAAAGAGATAAAAGGGGTTTGTTTTGGTTGGGAGTATGTGGTGAGATGTGTTTTTTTCAAATTTAAAAGTGAATCAGTGTTAAGATTCCTACAGTGTGCTATGATTTCCTTAACTGGACGATTCTGAGGCTAGGACAGGGTAGGCTGTGGCCATATTGAATTACCTGGCACTAATTTTGTTCAGCACAGAACTCTGTTTACAAAGCCTTTCTTTCTACACTGTGCCACACTGCAGAGGGTTCCTGGCAGCAGTGCTAGACCCTCAGCACCACATCCCTGCACAAAGGTCAGGAAGGGTGTGCTGGGGCACAAGTGCTGCACTGAGCACTCTGTCCTGTGAGGAGGATGCCTTTTTGTAAGGCTGCAAATTCCACCTTATGGGCAAGAGAAGTCTTTCCTAAACAAGTATGATGCTTTCAGCCTGAAACACAGCATGATTGCAACCACTGAGCCCAGAGCAGAGTTAGTACTGTACCTATTTCCAGTCAGTCAGGACTTCACTTCCTTAATACAGGTAGGCAGCTGAGAGAATAAGTAGGTCAGTCTTGGAAAATCACAGGTTTTTCTTTTCCCTTCTGTAAAGTCCTCATTTCTGTGGGAAAATTGGACGGGTGACAAGGTGCAGAGGGAGTTGATGGGTTTTCCTGTTGCTAAGTTATTGACTGATGTGTTTGTGTAACTGCATCATCGATCGACTCCGTGTTAATTACAGACGGTTTCAGACACGGTAACTAGCCCTATGGAGAATGCCATGTTGATAACACATCCCACTGAGTTTTACAGGGAAAAGAAGAAAACCACAGCGCGTAGAAGCTGTGAAGTTACTAAATGATTATTAAACTTGGCAGCACGAAAATGGAAACTGAGTGTTGACTATTAAGGCGTTAGGTGTTGGTGTGAGGTTTTGTGCCCTGTGGTTTGGGGGTGGGCAGTAAATCCTTATCACAGCAACCACACATCAGTGGCAGGCCCAGGCTTGTCTGCTCCTGCAGCCCATTGCCTTCAGTTCATGCACTGCACACTGAGGGAGCCCCTTGTTCAGTGGGACTGCACTTCAGCATACTGTTTGTAAGAATTGCTCTTCAAACTCTTTTATCTCTTTCTTTAAAATTGATGGGGAAAAAAATCTCTGGTTTTTATTGTTTGGTACCAGGTTGTGAAAGGGAGCCCTGTTTGAAATGTCAGCAACAAAAAATTACTATGGAACTACTGGTACTGTGAAATTATATTTATTTTTGTGCTGACAGTAAGAATTGCTGTGGTAGTTGTCATGGTTGGGGTATTGAACCTGTGTTATGACAGTTACTTTGAGAATTTTATTGATTAAAGGTTTGCTAGTAGTATTCAGGATTTTCATTGCTCTGCTGTGAACCTTTAATGATTTGGAAATAGCTGATACGTGGATAAAGTTAATTAAAATTTCATCTAGGGTTCATTATTTTAAATAGTTTAAATTATCTGCATTTAAATTATTTTTCTTCTAACAAACATGGAACCAGAAAATAACATAAATTTGAGCAAACTGGTATATTACTGGTAAAAAAAATAACATCATAATTGAGAAAAATTCTCTAATCACATATCCGTTTCAATGTGTTCTAAGTGAGTTTATTACTATATGATAGATTTCTTCAAGAATTTAAGCCTGTTCTTCAGAGTGAACTCAGCTAAGTGATTTGGAGCTTCCCTGAGAAAAAAGGGAGGGTGGAAAAGAGTTGGAAGAGTTATTAGTATTTAAGGAGGAGTAGCAACATCATGCTATGCATAAAAAGTAACAGAATTGTGATTTATGTTATTAATTAATTGTATAATTTATTTTACCATACTGTTTTTAGTTTGGCCCCTCCTCTAGAGGAATATCATAAATATGAATGAGTTCAGTAAAGAGTAATGTACAACTCTGATTGTAATCATTGTGAAAGGTGTTAAAAGAGTGAAGATGTTACAAGGACTGTTTTCTGCAGGAAGATGATAGATAAAAAGTACTTAGCAAACCAGGTCAGAGATAGGCTTGTTTTAGCTCTTCTGTAAAGCACAAGAGAAATGAAGTTATATTTATTGCATTTTATAGTGAGTATGCCCCCCGAAAATTTTTTGCAAGAAAACAGATTGTTAAAAAAATCTGACTTTGAGTTAAGTACAGGTTTGTTCTGGGAGTGAGGGGCAGGAGCTGAAGGAGGGAGCAGTTTCTAGGCCATCTGAAAACCTGGGTCCAGCCTTGCCAAAGTTAAAGTTATTTGCAGCTGTTTACAGCAGTGCAAAGTTGGGGAAAGGGGAAAAGTTGAGTCTCAGAACCCATTCTACCCCTTCTTGGCCTTCAGAGCAGCATTTGCTTCAGGAAGGTGCAGTGGGAATCCAGTGAAGGACGTGATTCCAGTGAAGGGGCAGTGAAGGCTGCCCCACAGCCAGGCAGTGGGGCTGGTGCTGCCAGAGTGATGGAAGCACATTTCTCTTCCTTGAGGCAGTTTGTGTTATACGGTTTGTGCTGCTTCAAGTTGTTTATGCACTGGTTAATGAGATTTCTGTGAATGAGGGAGCAGTAACAGCTTATTTATCAACATTTTGGTAAGGTTTGATTTCAAAACAGCACAATATATTTGAGTTCCTTCACAATTGTTGTTGTTTCTGAAAAAATATTTCACTTTTATATTTGTTACATGTTATTGTGAATCTGCATTACTGCCTGTGTTGCTATCCAGATACTTATAGTCACCAAAGTCTGTGTTTCCAAGATTCCATTATTGATTTTAATACAAACATCATCAGTCTCTTGGTTAAAAAATTCTTAAATCCTTGCTAATTTTATGTCTTATGTCTTTCTAATATTGCAGGAAATTTTCCTATGATCAGTGATGACTTGGTCAATTCCTACCATCTCTTGTTATGTGCTTTGGATCTTGTGTATGGAAATGCTCTGCAGTGTCCTAACCGTAAAGAGCTCCTGAATCCTAATTTTAAGGGTATGTGGAAAAAGAGAAGTTGATTTGAAATACAAGATTCACTATTTTCTGTATCTGGCTACGCAGTTCCATTCCTGTTAATGTAGTATGCAATAACAGACTAGTGAATTTTGTCAATAATGCATTAGGTCAAGAATTTGGTCTGCTGTGGAAATACCCTTGAAGGAAGTCCCAGAGTAATACTTTGATTTAATAAGGGTTTAATGTCAGTGAAAAAGTGCATAATGACACAGCCATGACTGGACACAGTGAAACTGGAATGTTCTGTGATGCAGCAGGTCAGAAGGACCCAGGGCTCAAATAGGAGATTTGTTTCTCATTTCTGGATTGCTACTGTTCTCTTTCTGAAGAGAATGGAAGTGTAGGTTGACTTGGTAGCCACAAATTCAAATGAAAGGTGAGAAGTTGCCATTGAATTTCTGATGTAACTCTTCCCAAGCTTGCACTTTGTTTTCAGTGCTGTACAGGATTGGCCTTCACTTGCAGTGCTTCAGATGTGATCTGGGACCATTATCTCAAATAAATAGTGTAGTTCACCAGTGTTTGATTGTTTTCCTGTTAGAATTGATATATGTAATTTTTATCACTCAGTAATTGATGTTTTTAAATCTCTAACTCAAAATTTGCTTTTGATAACATTACCCAGTTGAGTGGGCATTACATAATTAGTAGTTCCTTCAAGGGAACTAATTAGTTTGCTGTTTTAATTTCATTCTCCCCTGACTAGACAGCATAGAATTTAAGTTTAATAAGAAAGCAGGATATGGATTTGCAAAATTAAATCATACAATATTCTGAATTGTAGGTCTACCTGAAGACTTCCATAGTAAGGATTATAAAATATCATCTGATCCTCCCTGCATCATTGAAAAACTGTGTTCTTTACATTATGGATTAGTTTTAGAAGCAAAAGGTATAAAGGAACATTTTTGGAAGCCATATATTCGGAAGCTTTTTGACAAAAAGGTTGGTCAGTAAATTTGTAATGTAGAAAAATCTCTCCTTACTTGTTACCTTCAAAACCTTTATAAGAAATCAAATGCCCATCCTTTGTTCTTAAATGTCTTGCAGCTTTTAAAAGGAAAAGATGAAAATCTGACGGGATTCCTAGATCCTGGGAACTTTGGAGATAGCGTGTAAGTGCCTGTTTGTGGTTTGGTTTGCACGAGTGTCCCTCTGTGGCCCAGCTGCACTTGTTGCCTGGCCTGAGCACTGGTAGCAGCCATGCCTTGTGTGTTCAGTAATGGCCATCCAGCAGCTGCCTTCCTGTTCCTGGCAGTGCCGGGGGCTGAGGAACGAGCAACGGTGCTTCAGGATGGTGTTACCTGATGTCTGCTTTTATTCTTCTGTTTCTCTTTCCTGGGGTTTTTTTTTGTGTGTAACACAGAGTTGTGGAAAAGCACATTGAGTAGGAAGTGGGAGGGAAAAAAATGGGTTTGGTGGTGTTTAGAGATGTTTATGGGTAGGACGTACTTTCTTTTAATGATATAAAAATCACAGTGTAGTTTATGATACGATGCGGTGGGGAGTTTCCAGGAAACAGGAGTTCTCAGTATTTTACTGTGTTTTCCCTGTAGCTGGATAAACGGCAGGGCATCAGATACATAGGGAAAATAACATCCTTGCCACTGTCATGTATAAGGTACTGTAGATCTTAAAGGAGCTTCAGTGAGAGTCAAAAGAAATTTGAAGTAGACTTCCCCCAGGCCAGAATTGTGTTCAGTGTGTGAGCAGGTGATCAAAGCAGTCTGACTGAAGGAGGTTTGTCTGTCTTTCCTTTCTGCTGTAGCAAAGCCATCAACAAGGCCTATGAGGAGTATGTTCTGTCCGTGGGAAATCTCGATGAGCGAATATTCCTTGGCGAGGATGCGGATGAAGAAATTGGAACTCTCACGAGGTGCTTAAACACACCTTCAGGAATGGAAACATCTGAAAGGGTACAAGTGAAGCATAATTTGCAGCAGCATTTTGACAGGGTGAGTATGGCATGGTCTGTGTTGCTGTTTTTATATGCCACCCTCCCTGGCTGCCTATGGAGACAGAAATAAAACACCTCAGAGTGTGGGGAGAAAACGGGCAGAGTATTGGGAGCTGGACTTAATGGTGAAGAATGTAATGTATTTGTTAAAAGAAGTTACTGTGTGGTTAGGTAATTAGAAGATGCATTGATTTTGCTGTGTGCTAACTGAAGTGATATCCCTGATGTGACATTATTTTAATGTGATGGCTTGATCTAACGCAAATAAACTAAAATACTGATCAGAAGGATTTGTCATGTTAAAGGTTCAACCTGTTGAAAGGGAACCCTGGCTCAGTACACTTTTGCTATGAGCTACCTTTTGTTACTTGGGCTGGGAAGGGATATTGGGGTTTGGGAGGGATTTTTAAGATTGGTCTAATCGTTTCACACTTCAATTTCAGCATCTGCATTTCAGCATAGGTCACATGCCCTCTGTTTATACAGAACTGTCTGATACAAACATCTGAGCAACACAGACAAATTCTTCATGACTCTTACCCGAGTCATGGTCTGGTTTGGGCTGTTTGATTAGGAGCCATTTTTTTCCATAACACAGAGTAAGAATTCTGCATATTGATGTTTCTAGGTTATGACCTTTATCAAAGTTTATAACGGAGTGCTTATGTGTATGTGGTTATTGTTATGAATACACTCTATTTATCACAGTTATTTTTTATTTCCAGTCCAAATCACTCAGGATCACAACCCCCCTTACTGGCCGCAAATACATTAAAGAGAGCAACCCATACGTGACTCCTGTTTCCATAGCAACCTACAGCCTGAGCCGCCTGCACACGATGCTGGCAGGGCTGAAAAATGCCCCCAGTGAAAATCTGGAGCAAATACTCAGGTAAATGTGGGGTTATCCAAATAATCCTATTTTCTATTCTAGTTTTAGTAGCAAACATTAATGCTGAACAGTGTAATTTAAAATGTGAACCAGTCTTTTACTACTGGAGTAAAATGGAATCCAGAGAGACATTTACATTTTGAAGGACTGTTCTCTTTATTTAGACCCATCTGTCCTAAGAGATTGATGAACATCCACCATTTAAAACCCAGCAGTTCTGAGCTTTTGGCACAAGTTGCCAGTACACAATTTTCAAGACCTTTTCCTGCTTAACGAATGGCACTACCTAGGAAATCACTCCATACTGTAGGAGATGCAAACCAAACTTTATTCTCCATGTGGATAAACTGTTTTGCATTTAGACACATTTGGGTCTGTTTGTATTGCTGTGCAATATATTTCCATTTTTTTATGCTTTCAACATATGAAAAAATAGGGTGTTCTTTGTCTTAGTAGGAATAGTATATTGAAAATGTTTAGTTTTTATTTTCAGGTCATGCTCCAGAGATCCTTCTCAATCCATTGCAAACAGAGTAAAAGAAATGCACGAAGTATACTGTCAGAGCACTCAGTCTGAAGGAGAATTCAGTAATTTTTCCAAAGGTGGGAAGCATTTGCTTATCCATAAAATGCCTGTAAACATATCCATCTCTTGTAATTAAGTTTTACATACAGGTTATGCTTTAGCACAAGTGTCTTTTCTACTTCTCTTGCCTTTTCCTGTGTTCTTAAGACATAGCAAATTTCAGTGCTGTAAAAATTTTATATGGAGTAAAGTATGTAAAACTTTATAATCAGCCTTAGCTTGAATCACTGGAATTTGATCATGCTTTCAGCCCTAGCGAAGTCAAATGAAAAGGACTTCTAAGTGTACCACTTTTTCTCTCAAATATAAGAATACTAGTGATGGCATGGATTTCTGTGCTCGTAAGGAAAATCTGAGTAACTGCATTCTTTAAATATCCAACAGCAACTTTGGCTTACATATGAGGATGGATTAGTACAGGTATTAAAATCCTGCCAATATAAACACAAAAACATGATTTGCAAAGTTGTCTCAGTATCTGAAGTGCCAGAAGATGGATTCAATATAAGGAAGATGCTCTTGACCTTGTTTCTTAATAAGGCCTTCCTTTGTTCTTGTCAGCTTAGTTGCTTCAGTGCTTTTTGTTGCACAGTGCAACGTGGATCCATACAGATGCATCTTCTGAATTTGAATTGTGTCTGTTCTAGCAATGTTAAGGATTGCTCTTCTACATGGCGATGTCACCAAAATCTGGGTTCAGTAGCAAGTTACTCTGCTCTGCATTCACAAGTCAGTGCAGTGTAGGAGAAGGATTCCTACATTAACTTGAAATTAGCTGGTTTAGTCCTGAAAGTGTTGTATCCACAGCAGCACAGAAATCCACAAAAGCTACTGTTGCATTTCTGTATCTGAAGATGAATAATGCAAAACTTTTTTATTGCATTTTACAATATTGCTTCTATTTAAATTTCCTGCAGATGTTGCTAGTAAACATTTTCGTCGTGCTGAGATGCTCTACTACAAGGTTTTGGAGTCAGTCATTGAGCAAGAGAGGAAGAGACTGGGAGACACTGACTTATCTGTAAGGAAAACTAATCAAAAGGTTCCTCACTTTTAAAGTTGGACCTGCAAAAAAAGAACACAGATGTAGAGCAGAATTGTCAGCTATTTAAAGTGAGGGTAAATCTCTGAGAAGAGCCCTGTAAGTACACCTGAATGGAAGAAAAAAGGTTCAAGAAATTGTGTTTGCAAACACAAGGATAGATGAAATTTTTAATGAGTAAAGATGGCTCATTTTGAACTCTGTTCTGTCCCTTAAAAAATAGCTTCACTTTTTGTAAGCTTGAAAACCTTGCTGTTGAGACAATAAGAAGTGTTTTATTGTTTTACAGTTACATTGTAAAATAAGCTTTAAAATTTGCAACTCTTGCAGGCAATACTGGAGCAAGATGTGTTTCACAGGTCTCTGCTGGCATGTTGCCTGGAGATCATTACCTTTACATACAACCCACCTGGAAACTTCCCATTCGTCACTGAAATATTTGACATTCCAGTTTATCATTTTTACAAGGTAATGTTTTTGATAGCTAGAAATGCTTACAAAGTTGGGTGCTCATTGACCTGCATGACAACCTAGGACTGAGTCATCGTAATGCAGCCTTCATATTTCTAATAGTCTCTTCTTCCCTGAAAATCAAGTATTGGAATTAGATCTTTGTTTAAGAATGAATCTATGAAACAAGTACATTATGTTGATCATAATTATGCACTGCACAGGTAATTGAGGTTTTCATTAGAGCAGAGGACGGCCTTTGTCGGGAAGTGGTAAAACACCTGAACCACATTGAAGAACAGATCCTGGAAAGTATGGCATGGAAACGGGAATCCGTACTGTGGGACAGGATCAGAGAGAATGAAAACAAAGTTCCTACTTGTGAAGAGGTGAGCACGTCTTTCTGTGTGTTACATAGCTTTCTTAATCAGACAGGATGGCAGAGAGAGCACTTTGTAACCTGAAGGAGAGGCCTTATGTGTCCCAGCAGCAGTTCCACCATCCCAGCCCATCAGTGCAGGGAAAGCAGCAACGTGCAGTGTGCTCTGGCCTGGCCAGGGTCATCTCTGTGGAGACACTGCAACAGAGACAGGCAGCAGAGATGATTCTCACCCAGTATTTTATCCAATATTTTATTGGTGTAGAACAGTGAACAAAACGGTCAAACAGGGAAGGTTTGGACCAGTAACACTTGGAAAGATTATTAGACAAGAAATGTGGTGAAAAGTACACACGGTAGCCACAGAAAGACTATCACAGTGTCTGTCTTCCAGAGCAGCACAAGCACTATTCACTAGTGCTTTTGTTGGGCTTAGGTAAGTTTGTCACTTTTCTTGTTATTTTTCCACAAAGGTTTGCTGTTTAAAATTTGTAGTGCAGTAGCTTTTAAAAATTTGCTGTGTAGTTAATGTGTGATACAGACACTCTAATAAAAGGATAAATATTTTAGGTAATGCCACCTCAGTATTTTGAGAGATCTGCTGGGAACAGTGTTGTAGGATCACCATTGACACCACGGCGAATAAACGAGGTTCGTGCTGAAAGTGGAGGACTGGGAAAAGGTAAGATATTTTAAAGCAGAACATGCTGTACATTGCTTACTTACATTAAATTATGTAAGGGAGGAAGCTGCTTTAATGCCGTTGTACAGTTAGCTGCAAACACATTGGTAAAGGGTTTTTGTATTGCAAGTCACAGAGTTGCATCAGAGGTCTAAGACTGATGGATTCTTCCTATGAGTGTGAACAATAGTGCTTTGATAGGGTGTTGTTCTCAGGTGATGGATATGAACAGCATGTATTGTATGTGTTAAACAGTATTTATACGTGCACACACACAGCTCACACTCTAGTTGGTTTGAGTTATTGTTATACTAGAAACTCCACTGTATATTATCTGACATCTCCAACTTTTTCCACTAGAACAATATAATACATGAATTTAGAAAAATATTAAACACAGCATTGTTGAAGATTAAGTCATGTCTAAAAGCAATTTGTATTTTTAAAAATCTTTTCCTGAAGAGCTTTAATGACGTATTTTGGTTTGCATTAGATTTCCATCACCTATTCGTAAACCAAGGGACTGTAAACCGAGAGTTGAATGTTTATCTGTGTTGTTCCTCCCCAGGCCTCTCCTCCCCCCCAGCCACCCTGTACGACAGGTACAGCTCTCCCACGGCCAACCCCACGCGGCGGCGCCTGTTCGCTGACAGCGACAGCGGCGCCGAGGGCGGCCCCGCCATCCGCGTGCCCCCGCAGCCCGTGGTGAGCGCGGTGCCCGTGCAGAACGTGAGCCCCGAGGCCGTGCCCGTGACCCCCGTGCCTGGCCAGACCCTGGTGACGGTGGCGACGGCCACCGTGACGGCCAACAACGGGCAGACGGTGACAATACCCGTGCAAGGTGAGGGGACAGCTGCTGCACGACCATTCAGGCTTGTTCCCGTCAGGGGATTAGAACACAGCCGGGGCGACCTGCGTTAGTGTGAAAACCTTACTTCAACTCCATTATCTTCTTGTCTCGTCATGAAGTCTCCAAAGTATTTTGAAACTAAACAATAGTTTTTTGAAACTAAACAAGTATTTTGAAATTAAACAACTTCATGAATAATACACTATTATATGTGTGTATATATATACATACACACATATATAACAATATATATTAATATATTAATATATATAATATATAACAATACATATATATGTGTATATATATATTATACTACTATAATGTGTGGCTATAAGTAGCTGTGTGGTTAAAAGTATGGTTAAAAGTACTGAATTATTTTTAAAAATTCAAAAGAAAACTACACCCATCCCCCACCCAGCTTGCTCTTATTTCACGCTCTTTTTGTTACATTACAGGTATTGCCAATGAAAATGGAGGAATAACTTTCTTCCCGGTCCAGGTGAATGTAGGTACCCAGCCCCAGGCTGTGTCTGGGCCCATGCAGCCTCTGAGTGCCCAGGCTCTGACTGGCACCCTGAACCCCCAGATGGCTGGGGCAGCACTGCAGTTGCCAGGGCAGTTAACCATGCAGCAGATCTCCCCTGGAGAGCAGAGACAAACGCAGCACTTCAGTGCCACGGCCGTCAGGCCTCGCAAGATGGGCTCACTTGCGCTCTTCTTCAGAAAGGTACTTTTTGATCTGAGTCTGCTTTGCTTAGTTCTTATTTTGGTAAACCTGCGGTAATTTTAAAAATATATACTTACTGGTTGTAATAATGAGGACATATTGCATTTAATCTATACCTTAATTATACATACATGCCTGAAGAGTAATTTTCTCCTGCAGGCCACTTCTCACTAGCCAAGGAGTGTGCTGGCACATCAGGATGTGGAAATAGATTCTGTACTTGGCCAGCAGGTTCTTCTAAAGAAAAAGATTCACTTTGGAGACTTTCTGGTTTGTTAAATACAGGGGTTGGTGTAGGCAGTGCAGTGCCCTTTCTGCGCTCAGGACAGCTTAGACTTTAAGCTTCTTAAATTGTTTTCTTAGCACTGACACCAGTACTGAGAAGGTCTGTGCCTTGTAAGCAAACAAGTTAAATTTGAATTTGGTTATTCTTCTCTTGGCTTAGCATTTGCACAAGCTCTACAAGTGTGCAAGTCTGCGTTACTCTTTTGCTGGGTCAGGAAAGCAGTGTTGCTGTGGCCCTGAGCACAGTGTCCAATGTCACAGGTGTATCACTTGGCCAGTGTTCGGCTGAGGGACCTCTGTGCCAAACTCGATGTGTCTGATGAGCTGCGCAAAAAGATCTGGACATGCTTTGAGTATTCCTTGGTGCACTGCCCTGAAATCATGATGGACAGACACCTGGATCAGCTGCTGATGTGCGCTGTCTATGTCATGACTAAGGTAAAGTGGGAACAAAGAAAAACCAAACAAAAAACTCCTTTAATACTTAATATTCCCAATACTCCTTCCTCAAAAAAACCCCAAACCAACAAACACACGTAACGACCCCAAGCCAAACAAAAGATCCAAAAACCTGCAGGAAAACAGAACCTTTTCCGTCCATCCCCCTTAGGTTACTAACGAAGACAGATCATTCCAGAACATCATGCGCTGCTACCGGACACAGCCACAAGCCAAGAGTCACGTGAGCACAGGCACTAGTTAACTGTGTGGGATCTGGTTTATTAAATGCCTTCATTCTATTTTGGGAACAGATCACTTGGCAAAGCAACATTTCGTACTAAGGGGATGCAGTCTATGAACCATTCTCAAAAGAGAGTGGTCATATCTAAAATCCTGCACTACTGAAAGCTTTTTATGCTAAACTATACGTAAAATAGAAAGTGTTCTTTACTTAAAACCTAAGGAGGCAGTGTCCATGGGCTACTGTTCCTCTTGGGAGGCTGTATTTTGCCCTGCAAGAAGCAGTTTGGTACCACAGTTCTGGCAGCCTATGTGTCATGCAGGCAGCTGTTCCCTGACTGGGTGACTGCTCCCTGTCCCTGCAGGTCTATCGCAGTGTCCTCATCAAGGGCCGCCGCCGCCGCCACTCGGGCAGCAGTGACAGCAGCAGCCAGCAGAACTCACCCACAGACAGGAGCAAAGACAGGAACAAAGAAAGAAGTGAGTGATTTCAAATGCCAGGTGTTTGGGTTTAATTCCATCTCCAAAACCACGTGCGTAAACTAAGAGTTGGATTTTGCATTGTTTCACCCTCAACAGTTTCTCCTTTGGTAAACGCAGACACAATTAAGAATACATTGATAACGTTTAAGAGTTGCTCTAACTCAAGGTTTTTATTATACTCACTCAGACACTTTCAAATCCCTCCCCATATGCACTTACCTTGGGAATTTGCTGTGCTGGCCTGAGCTCTGAGTTCATCTCACATACCAAAGACCTTTGGAAGAATGAGAAAATCTAGGCTAGCCCAGGTTCACAGTTACTCTTACTGCAACCACAGATTTGCAGCAGTTTCTTTTGTAGCACTGTCTGTCTGCAGAAATAGGAACACCACCCACAGCATTGATTTCAGCATAGCTGACAGCTCCTGGGATTCTTCCCTTCATATGTGAACTGACACATTTTCCTTGAATTAACTTTTATAAAGGAAACCAAAGTGATGCATTACTTCTAATATTAGCATAATATAATACTAGCATAACTGAGTTAGATACAAGTTAGAAATCAACAAAGCTGCTGTGTAAGGGACAACACTCAGGGATCAAAACAGGTATCAGTGCTGGTGGCAGCAGGTTCCTGGTCCCCGTTTGAGGGTGGCTGGCTGTGTGTGCGTGCAGGAGCGGCTGTGCCTGCAGGGCTGGCAGTGCCTGAGCCCTGTGGCCGTGCCTGAGCCCTGTGGCCGTGCCTGAGCCCTGTGGCCGTGCCTGCAGGCAGCCGTGACTCCAGCCCGGTGATGCGCTCCAGCAGCACCCTGCCCGTGCCCCAGCCCTCCAGCGCGCCCCCGACCCCCACCCGCCTCAGCGGCCCCAACAGCGACAGCGAGGAGGAGGAACGCGGGGACCTCATCCAGTTCTACAACAACGTCTACATCGAGCAGATCAAGGACTTTGCCCTCAAGTACACTTCAAATGCAGTAAGTTACATTCTGTGCATTTTCTTAATAAACGTCTTCTGAAATTTCCTTAAATTAAAAAATTCTAGTCTGGCCTGATAACACAACAAAACTTGCATTTGTTGTACATCCGTATGGTCTCATACGCGTGGAAAGCGTTGCTGCAGTGAGCCCTGAGCTCAGGCTGCAGCTGCTGAGTGCCTCTGTTCTCTCCGAGCAGACGGACTCCCCCCCGCTCTCGCCGTACCCCTTCGTGCGCCTCGGCTCCCCCCGCAGAGTGCAGCTCTCCCAGCACCACCCCGTGTACATCTCGCCACACAGAAACGAGTCCGCCCTCTCGCCCCAAGAGAAAATATTCTACTACTTCAGCAGCAGCCCCTCAAAGGTGAGACTAAAGGGTTTCATTTTCAATTTTTAATTCCTTAGCTGTTTTTTGGGTTTTGGTAGTGAAATTAGAGGAGACTGCAACGTGATGTTTTGTTTACCTTTGTCCAACACACGCGTCACCGATGGCTTGTCAAACTGCCAGTGCAGCTACCACAGCTGTAGGGCTGGATGGGCTTTAGAGCTCTGCGTGCAAACACACAACGAACTCCCGAGTTTAAGACTTACTCTGGTAAGGGAAAGACCATTACAGTGATGAAGGAAGTACCTTGGTACAGTACAGATTTCCACAAAAGAACCTGTCCAGTCCCACTGCAATGCTTCGAACAACAGTTCACATATATTGGGGCAGTCACAAACCAGTGAGAGCTAATGCTTCTTTTGCCCCCCTCCTCCCTCCAGAGGCTAAAGGAGATCAACAGCATGGTTCGAACTGGAGAAACACCCACAAAGAAGAGAGGCATCCTCTTGGAAGATGGAACTGAAGCCCCAGCCAAGCGAATCTGCCAGGAGAATCACACGGCTCTGCTAAGACGGCTCCAGGACGTAGCAAACGACCGAGGCTCTCACTGAGCCTGCACAGCTCCTCCCTCCCCAACTGTGCCGAGCCTGGGCCAGGGCCTGAGGGGAGACAGCGCTGGGGACAGGCACGATCCCCCCCACAGCCCCAGGCCCTGCTTAAGCTCTTCACAAGGCAAGTGATCCCTCTCCAGCCTTGCCTGGAGAACACGTCCCTAACACAGCTGTGGCCCTTGCAGCAGGTATTTACTGCTTTGCTTCGCTCCAGCCAGTGCTTCACCCATGTCAGCTGTGGCCAGACAGGTGCAGGTGCCTCAGCACGGAGCCCTCCACCAAGGCCCCCACAGACAGTGTCAGGGTTCCTCCTCACAAGCTAACCCCCTCACCCCCTGCGGCTTAGGAGTAACATTCTCACCCAGTCAAGTTCTACCTGCAAAGGGACAAGGTGTTTTGAGCCCTGAAGGAAGCTGGAAGGATGGACTCTCCCTATTCAGGATGTTCCACGTGTCCTTGAGAAGCATCACGCTGTTGAGCTTTAATGTATGGATCTTTGCTGTACCAAGGGAGGTGATTGTGTTGATTGGTTTGAGCTGTGCAATGTTTGAAAGTGAACTCATGGTCCCAAGGTGACACTTGGGATGGGGCTGTGAAGCATCATGTTTAAGGCAGATGAATTTTGCTGTATATTTGCAATGGCACTTTCTAAATGTGAATGTTTTTTGCAAAGGCCAACTTCAGCTGTCTTTCTGTACTGAAACAATTTGACTTTTGTATTTATTTCAATCTGACATCCCCTTGCTCCTCTTGTCAGCAAATGGCATTAAGAATTCATTGTAACTCAATGTATATGCAGCAGTGAATGCAGGAAGCCAGGGATGTGTGCTTTTTTCAAGGAATTTTATATGCTTGTTGCTTTTCTTGATAGTCAGGCACTGTAGCCCTTGCTCACTCAGCAGCAGGAAGGTGGTGCCCATCTCCTAAAACATATACTTAACTATTTTGTTTCTGTTTCAAGGACAGGGCTTGGGAGTTTGGTTTTGTGTTTTTCTTTGGTTTTTGTAAAAGGCCTAAACCAGGCTGCCTGGGAGAAATCCCTCCCCTACTACCAGGATCAGCAGGTGGTACACATTACACTTACCACTTGTTTTCATTTAAAATAGGTCCAAAATACCAGACTTGTTAGGAAAGCATCAACCCTCTCCCACAGTCCAGGATTCCAGTCCTCTGCTGGGGAGGGGGCCTTCTTCATGTAAAACGTGGCACTCAGGTTCCAGGCTTTCTGAGGAAGCAAAAGCTAAAAGCCCTGTTTTCAGTCATTCCTGTCCCTCTGAATAATAGGAAAATTTAAGGCTTAATTCCACTATTAGTTCAAGTAAAGTAATATAAAAACATTTTTTCTTACCTGCATAACAAAAAGCTGAAGCCCAGAAGTTGTGTAGATGTTTCTGTAAAAATATTTATGGAAGTGTCAGACAATTTTTGTTGTTACTATGTTCCATTTACTTCACTTTGTATGAAAATATTGCAAGTGTATTTTTCAATAAAGACTTTATAACCTCACAGTTCCATGTTTGTGTGAGAAAAAGCATTGTACGTGCAAAGCTAGAAAATCTGCAGCAAGGCCTTCAGTCCCACACTGCAATTAAAGGTTTAAAAATAAATAAATAATCACATCTTAGTCACGCCACAAGGGAAAGGATTTACTCCTGCCCTGGTTTAGTCACCGTGGTTGTTCCAAGCGTGTCCCCTCCTGCTGCTCCATCAGAAGGCACCAGGCAGGGCCTGGGAGTGACAGCAGTGCCAGGGAATGCCCCAGCTCCAGCTGCTGCTCCCTTGGCAGAGGAGCAGGAGGAGGACGGTGGCTGCCTCACTGCACAGCACGGGAGGGCTCCAGAACAATCTGCCATCCCTGCAGGAGCTTTTAACAAAAAAACTCACACACAGTGACAGCAGAATTATTTCCTGTGTGCTGGGTACTCACATTTCAATTGAGGGGAACTTCTAAACACTCTTAAGTAGTTAAGACCAGCTTTGACCACTGCTGGCCCGTGCTGTATTTGTACAACTAGAGGCACTGTTTTTCCCCCTGCCTTTTTACCTAGGGGGCCTGAGACTGTTCCATCAACTGCTGTTCCTGTCCCTTTCTGAAAACAAGTTCTTAAGTTACCCTTGGCTGTAACAAATAATAAAGATAGAAGTTGCAGTTTCTACTTTGAAGAAAATGCTAAAAAAACCCCAACAGAAACCCAGAACAAAATGACAAAAAAAAAACTTCAATAGAGATGTTCCAATGGAAAAAAAAAACAAGCATATAAAACTTGACATTAAAAAAGAAAAATCTCAAGTGGATTCAAAAACTTTCTTTCATGACTTAGAGTTTGGTTGGAATCCAACTGCAACCTCAGCAGGACACTCCACTGCTGTAATTTACAGATCTCTTGGAAATGTTCTTTAGAGAGTTCAGAATTTCAAAGATGATATTCAGAAACATCCCCTTATCAAAGCATTGACCAGACCTTACTCTTTCATCCAATTATGTACCTGTTCTAGGAAAAAGCACAATCCAGGAGAAAAGGATTTGATTTCCACGACAGCATTTCAGTACTCATTCACCTACCTTGCTCCCGGAACAGCTTTTAATACACAAATCTGATAACAAAAATACACAGCATTCTCTCCCCTTTCCCAGTCTAGTAAAAAGAGTAATTTTTCAGATTATTCATTCTAAACCAAACAAAATTCTACATTCTTTAAATAAATAATATTATTCTCAACAAACTGCTGTTAGCTGGATTTAGCTTGGAGCAATCCAACCTAGTGACCAGCCTTGCAGGGGTCTGTGACAACTCAGAGAGAAACAAAACTTACTCCAATGACCATCACTTTCACAGCATTATCCTGTCATTGCTCCTGGACATTGTTCTTGCCAGCTGTGGCGTTTCCTGGTCACCAGCAGCACTGGCAGCTGAGGCTGCGCTGCAGCAGAGACCAAAGAGCGGCCCAAGATTGGAAGGGTTATTTAACTTCTATGCCAGTCCTTCACCTAAGTGGCTCAGGAAACGTGCAAGTCAGTGATTTATAACAGAGGCTCTGAATAATCATAAAACCAAATAAAGAGGAACTGTCGCAGTTCCAGTTTAGCTCCAGGCCTGCCCCTGCCCAAGCAGTTCTCAGCACAAGGCCACGAGTCGAACTAAAACCTTGCCCATGATAAATCTGAAGCATTTCAATTCCAGTTGCAGTCTTCCCAAAAAAAGAGAACAGCAGCAACAGAACTCGTTTCACAGTATTTTAGTGGCAACACTCCAGGCCAGTACATGCACCCACTAACTTTTCCCACATCCTTTCCTTGAAAGGCAAGCAGCAGCACTTTTCCAGGCAAATACAAACTCACCTTCAAATCAGTTCCTCCATTCCTGTCCTCTGCTGCAAATCCGATCAGGCACGCAGCAATTCCAAGGCACTTCCAATTCCTCATAACCTGCAGGTGTCCAGGATACTGAGGCTATTGGGACATTAATGCCACTCACAACACTCATGGAGGCAAGTGCCACAAAGCCATCTGGTCTTCTGGTCACTGAGTGTATGACACTACTGGGAAAGTTTTTGCCTATTTCCTTAGACAAGTACCTGTGTAGCCAGGTGCTCCCACTCTTCATTGTGTCCACAGCACAGACTAACAGGGACAAAAACTAGAGCACAGTTTCTTTTTATTTTAAGATGTCACTATTAACACACATCAGTCAAGCTATCCTAAGAAATCCCCTAAACACCTAGGGAATCTAAAACCCTTTAAGATTTTATTAGCTCAAGAGACCACCATTAAAAGCTTTGATTTTAGTGTTTCTGTACTAAAAAGTCTAACAAGCCTGACCTTCTGCTTTCACCCTGTCAGACTAATGTGCGCTTTAGTGACAGTATCCATTTACAAATCAATAATACATCATACATCATCCCCAGCTTTACTTCTGGAAAGTGCTAAATGGAGTCAATGAACCGTCTATTTACAATTTCAAATCCTAACATATTTACAATAGAAACCAAAAGTATTTAAAACCATTAAATATAGTGTTTAACTCTGCTATATTAGTTTACATGAACACAGCTTAACTCTGGCATCGTATTTCCAATACTAATATTTCCGCCAGTAATTTAAGATTCTTCTTAAAAAATTGCTAATCCTGGAGGGAAAAAATAAAAGCTTAAAAACCAACCCAAAACCTCCAGGCATTTCAGAGCCCTGAGGAATTACCCACCCTAGACAGTCTTCAGGTAGAAGTACTGTAGTGTTCAAGAGAGACTTCCAAACTCCAGGCAAGCCTTTAAAACCTAATGCATATGTAAAACATTAAGAGTCAGTAATCCACTGAACAGGTTTACTGGAGTCACTGCTACCACTCGGGTTTTACTAATCCGTAGTCAAGAAGGAAACTGCTGCTTTGCTGTTTCTCCCTCCGTTACATTCCCTCCACCCCCAGAAAGTGTTTTGTGCACCAGTGTCCAGGACAGCTAAGTGGGCATCGTCTTCTCTTCTTTGCTGAAGGGCTGGACTGAGCCAGGCTTCACCCAGGACAGGCCAGAGACTTGCATGCTTTTGCAGTGCTGATCTTCCGGCTTCTTCTGGGGAGAACAAAGTTAAAGTTACAATTTTTAGATACCCAAACCCTCTCAACTCCCCCTCCATCCATTTTACCTTTAGCAAATACAAGCACAAAAGAGGCTTTCACCATTTCCTCTCCTCAAAGAAGAATAGCAAGATGGCCATTGGTTTAATTTTTGGCAATGTGTGTGGCATCTGCAGAACTACCCTGACAATACAGGAGTTTTAAGGACTTAACTCAGGTACAGCTTCCCTATCCCACCAAAAAGACTCAAGGATATTCCTTTTGCTTGGAGGCCCCAGCCCAGCATCACTGCTCTGCTCTTCAGCACATTTCTTGGTTCAGTGAAAGCAGTGTGATTCCAAACCCTCCCCCAGCACTGCACCTGTAGTTTTGCCTGGTGATGCTGGGCGTGCTGGGGAGGAGCACTGCACCCCACAGGTGGTTGGGAATCCAAATTAATGGGCCAAAGTAGCAATTAATGCCTTTGCTAAACATGGGAGCTTCCTCGTGCTCCCATGGTCCTTCCCAATGCTTTCCAAGGATGGTCCTGCCCTTCCGTTCCCTGAGCATTTGGCACAGTTAAATGCTTGAACAGAAACTATTACCCAACAGTGCAACAAACATTTCAAACTGACTATTGCAATTAAGAAAAAAAAAAAAAAAAAGGCTTCAAATTGAAGGAGAAAGATACAACTTGGAGTATCTGTAGATTCAAAGTAGTTAGAGATCAGTAAATCAGACATCTACTCTAGCTGGTCAAAGCAGCAGAAGAGCTTGCAGGGTTATTTTAATATCAGAAAGTGTACAACAACTACATCAAACCTGGAATGTTGTGCTGAGCTCTAGAAAGTGATAATTAGATGAGCAGACTTGATTGTAACATGGAAAGTCTTTTACTTGACAAACTAAAGGCAGCAGGAAAAGAACCTGTACTTCTGCCCCTCCCCACGCTTTGTGCCAAAGGTGACAGTGTGTGACAGACCTGCCACAACACGTCGGACAGCAGCAAACAAGAGGGATGAGTTAAGCCTGAGCCTGGCAGTGGCAGCTGCCTCTCCCATGCTGCACACAGGAACCACACCTTGGAAAAGCCAAGTGCTCAGCAGGGAACTGGGACACCACTGCCCTTCCTGAATGGCCTAGCTGTTTCCCAAGGAATAGGAATTCAGGGGTAATAAACAAGCACCCAGGGATGTAGGAAGATTTGGGACCTTGTTTTCACAGGGAATGTTCTCAGCTACACTGACATTTTGGGACACATCTCCTACAGCACAGAAGTTGGGCCATTCCTATCAACAAATGACTGGAACAACTAAGTACCACGCATGCAACAGTACTGAAGATGTTTGTTTTCACCTAAAAAGAAATCAACAGGAATCTCCAAAGAAAAAAGGACTAAAGAAAGGTCACTGTTGGCTATCAATCTGAGATATCAGACCCTTTCCACTTCAAGCACTCTGATCTAATATTTCTCTTTGATTTAAAGGATAAGGAAGAGGTGAAGAATGAAATGAGAAAGGGATGAGAAAAAGAAGTTTCAAAAGTATTTCTTAAGTTTTGTAAGAACATCAAGAACTCAATCTGACCAAAATATTTTCCTATGTGTTCTAAGGCTCTAAAGTGACTCTGGCAGTTGGGAGCACTGCCACACTGAGCTCAGGCAGTGTATTATATTAAAATCAATTTAAAAACCTCAGTCATGCCAGAAGACATACAAGAACATGAGGTAAAGTTTGCAGTGCAGAAGACAAGTTCAAACTGATAAAAAAATTATTTTTCATTACCCAAAACCCCAGCAAACCATAACACAGCTTTAGGCCAAGTCAGTAACCAAAACACTCAGAGTGCATTCCCTTGCAAGTGCAGCTATGACAGCAGCCACTGTTTCAGAATCCCTTTGTACTACAAGTGGATTGACTTGTCAGGCCACTCAGCACAGACTCAGAATTGCTGTGCGCCAGCTCTTGTCAAGTGCAAAGCAGTAATTAAAAAAACAAAACAAAAAACACGAACAGTCTGAATCCCAAATCACAGCCCATCACCCATCAGGTGAAAGCTCTATGACCCAA
This sequence comes from Tichodroma muraria, assembly GCA_013390105.1. Classification (NCBI taxonomy): domain Eukaryota; kingdom Metazoa; phylum Chordata; class Aves; order Passeriformes; family Sittidae; genus Tichodroma; species Tichodroma muraria. The sequence goes on from WAAG01034272.1 coordinate 68,647, forward strand.
CCTGTTCTTGCTCTATCAGGAAGCGCACTCTGATGGAAAGAACTCTCAGCACCTTTTGATGAGCTGATGTCTCCGAAATCAACAGCATTAGAGAAGTGAGTGAGAGACTGCTTGTGCTGCTTCAGAAACTTCGCAAGGAGAAGAAAGTGCTGAAGCTTTAATTCAGTAATGAAAGACCTCTCAACAGAAGAAAACTAAGAAGTTGGGGACTGTCACATAATGCAGAAATGGTAAGAGTCATCACAAGTGCAGGACAAGCTAACAAGCTGCCTGTGAATCTCTTCATCTCTTCCATCCATAAACAAACAAAAAAAAATAATCTGCTGTGTGCCAGCAGTTGTACTAACACTAACAAAGATTTCTGGCTAAGTGACTAATTGCTTAACACACTGAAGCTAGAGCAGTGACGTAACTGCTTCGTTAGGAGACCACAGCAGTTCCAGCATTCCTGCTGAGCCAAAAGAGGGGTGGGAAAAGGTCTCTCTAGTACACAGATACAGATAATCTTTTTTCCTGTACCAGGCAATAAACCCTTCCTAGAGTGAGAATGTGAACTTTGCACATACCTTCTGAGTCAACATCTTCTCTCTAGCTTCATCATGTATAGCTGGATTCCATGGAGAAAAACTATGGAAAAAGTATAGTTAACTCTTACTTGGCACTTTTGCAAACTACAGCACAAAGAGAGCAGAAAGCAGTGATTTTCCTTTGTTTAGTCTGTTGAATTTTAATTAAATTATAAGTGGTGTTAAAACATACAGCTAAGAACTGAAGTCATATTATCATGGATCTTTTCAACAAAAAGTGTTTAAGTTCTTATTTCTGAAAACTAGAAATTCAGCATATGTGACATTAAAAACCACTCCTATTTACCATGAAGCTGATTGCTCCATCCCCCATGCAGGCAAGCTTTAGAAGGATTTTAAAACTCTCACCAAAGCTACAGTCATGGAAACTGAGCTCAGGAAAGCCAGAAAGTATTAGGGCTTCCCACGGGCATTTCTGCCTGAGGGAAGTGAGTACTTCAGGGCTTTTTGCTTGTTCTGAGGTACGTTTGGTTATTGTTTTGAGATTTTTTTCTAAAACAAAAGCAGGTCAACCTGACACAGAAAGGCTGCCATCAGCAACTACACCAAAACTTGTTCTCAAAACATTAGGACAGGGTGAATTTGCTCAGAGCACTCACATGATTGCATAGGGGTCCTCTATTTTGGGCTGATCAAATAAATGACTACTGCATAGTTTGACGCTGTCTACCACTTTACTTTTGAAAAGCTGAACATCCTTTTCATACCTGCAAGATAGAAGAAAGTAGTGTTAAGTAATTGCAAGGAGCCACAAGTCTGCTCTAGAAGCACAGACTTAGCAAACCCCAGCTTGAGTTCCTAATGCAATGAAGTCTGGAGACAGAAATCACAAGTGGACAGGATTTCACCAACTTCGTTTCTGCAAGTCTATGCCAAAACCTCTTAAGAGGCCATGCCTATACACATGGAAGATACTCACAGCACTGCAGCCTCAGGGTTCAGAGGACTGGTTGTATCAATCTTGTAGAAGACTCTGCGAGCGTACATTAACACTTGCCATATGTGATTATGATTTCTCCTAAAAAGAACACAGAACAATGAAGAATGGAACAAACTTTTCAAATTATCCATCACATTGTCAGCACTAACCTCCATTTTGCAAATGCTCTTTTCACATCCAGTTCACCAGATAAAGGGTCCACTAGTGGGTGGAAGACAGGCAGGTCAAAAACCAAGCGCTGTGGTAGAAAAAAAAAATTCATGATGACAACATCAATCCTAATGCCAACACCACTGGGTGAAGGTCAGTCAAATGTTGTTTCCAAATACTGATTAACTGTTACTGTATTAAAAGAAAGCAACTCTAAATGATTTCTACCAGCTGTGAAACTGTAACTCAACACACCTGTGTAACATGCAGGGTCTTGTCCTCTCACATGCTATCACCAAATCAGGAAACTAATCCAGTTAACTGCACAGGCATTAGTGCCAACACAGGTAATAATATCAGATAAGAACAGATTAAAGGAGTTTTTCTGGTTTAGCTATTTGTGACTGAAAGCTTTTCACATACTTGAGCTACAATCAATACTTTTTTTTATCCTACACACTTTTAAGTAAACTCTGCAGTGACACCACGGTGTCTTCAGCTCTGTACAGCTCATTTCCTCCAGTGTTCACACACTTCATCCAAAAGAAAACAGTTTCAAGAGAAAGGTTCTAAAGGTTCCCTTCTAGCAAAAGAACGTTGTCTGGCTGAGAGATACTAAAGTCTAACCTTTAAAAGACAGTTTCCTACTAGTTCTGTTATTTTAAAGATGATAGGTTTACATTCTTTAGAGCAAGCAGGCAGCTACCCAACACAGCAGTTGTGTGCACCTGCCCTCAAATCTTCCTCTTAAAGAAGGGTGGCAAAGAAGGCAAGCTGCTCTGAAGAGTCTGACTGCCACAAAGTATTTTTTATTTTTATTTTAAAATTGGTCTAATAACTTGGAAACTTTTCACTAAAGAGAGAAAGAGAAAGCAGAGGTAGAAGAAAACACCATACTACCCATCTCCTTCTCCCTTTGCTTCACCATGTTCTCCTCAAATTTTTAGTTCTTTGTTTCAACTTAATTTAAAAGAGACAATCAAGAAATCCTGCAGTATTATAGCAAGCACAGAACAGGTGTCTGGTTTTTACATTCCACTATATCACTACTCAGAATTCTGGTACCTCTTTAAGGGCTTCAATTTTAAGTTCCTGCTGAGAAAGTAGCAAATCAAGAGTGGAACTGGTTGATTACTTAACACCCTAGTGCATCTGACCTCAGGAAGTTCACTCCACACCAGTCTCAGTAATCAGAGTAATGCAATTCCTCCACAGTGGTTTGCAAACGTGTACAAGACACGGCAAATGAGCCCAGTCAAGTGAACAAAATGAGTTCAAGGAAAAGGGAAGCTAATTGGTGTATCAGCTTTATCAAAAAGCCATACTTATATCATCAGGAAAGAAGAAAAAGCCAAGACACAACCACTTACCGGGCAGTCTCCATCCGGGTAATTATCAGGAATATAGACAGTGAACTTAAACACACCATCCTGGTAGAGCCCATGTCTTATGAATATTACACCAAACCACACTGCAAATGAGAAAGTTTGCTTTGAGTGAAAGAATTAAAAAATGTACTTAGAGAAAACAATTTAAAGGTTAAGTTTAAACTTAC
>WAAG01034282.1:0-17609 GCA_013390105.1 Tichodroma muraria
AAGCTAAAACCTAAGGCATCAGGGTGGCTGCTGGGGTTCACCATGATTGATCTCTGTCCTCTGCCTTGGGTTAAAACATTGGTTAATGCATCTTGCAGCATTTGGGACTCTGCTTTTTCTTCCCACATGTTCATCTTCAGTAAACCCAGCTTAGTGCAAAACCTCCTTCTGCAACTCCTGGACAAACTGTGCTGCGGATGACAGGACTGGAAGTTTTTTTCCCCATAAATATAAAGGTTATTCTGAAGTGTCAGAAGAATTCTAGAGTCAGAGGAATTTACTAAATAATAGAAGTAACCCCCTTAGTATTAGACAGGAATATCCTCAGTATATGAATTTGATTAATGCATATTAAATATGCCTTATGATTCCTGCTCCTGGCCAAATCCTGCCAAATCTCCCCTTGAAGAGCATCCCCTGGGCCATGCCAGGAGCAGAGTCGAGCCACTGCTCTGTCCTGGGGGTCGCTGGGGGGTGAGTTGCAACGCGGTGAGGATGGAAAGGGGCAGCACTTCCCTCCTTCCCACCCTGAGCTGTTCACAAGGAAGCTGCACCCGTGTGATCCCTTTAGTGAGCGCAGCGAGGCCCAGGTTAAGCGTGGCAGAGCTGGCATCCCAAATCCACACAAGATACGCAAGTTTCAGGCTTGAACGCACGCAGGGATTTCCTGTGTGCTGCTGGAAGGACTAAAACTGAGCCGGAATCACCTCTGGGCTCTGCTTTTTGGATGAGGAGGTGTCTGACGAGGAGTTCAGAGGTCCCAGGACGCGGTGTTGGAGCTGAGCCCTCTGTCATGGGTTCCCTGTTAAATGCCCAGGCAGCTGCTCTCAGCACAGTTCTGCAACCCCTGGAGTAAGCAGCAGCCTGGACCTCATTTTTTCCCCCCAAAACCTTGGAAAGGGATGGTTTCTCTGACGCCTTTGGCCGAGCCCGCTGCACTCCGGCTGCCGCGTGTTAATTGCGCGGCTCCGAATTAACCAAGGGAAGGGCCTCCCCCTGACCCTGGGGCTCAGCTCTGCGTGCTCCCGGGGGGGTTTTCTTCACCTGTGCTGACTTTCCCTGCCCGGTGGCAGCTCCCAGCTGTGGCAGAGTTCTCCACCAGCGAGACCATGGGACACTCTGCCGACCGCCTGGCCGCCGCCTTCGGCGTCTCCCGCCTGGAGCAGGACGAGTACGCCCTGCGCTCCCACACGCTGGCCAAGAAAGCCCAGGATGAGGGGCTGCTGCAGGACGTGGTGCCCTTCAAAGTGCCAGGTGACAGTGGCCACGTGTGCCACGGCCAGCGCTCCTCGCCGCTGGGGGCAGCTCCAGGGAGTTCTGGGGGGGGGTCTGGGTGGGTTTTACCAGGATCTGTTTGTCCCTGGGAAGCTGCTGGCGTAGGGATGTGTTTGTGAAGGGGGTGTGTGAACGTGTAAACACAGAACCGTGGAGTGGGTTGGGTGGGAAGGGACATTAAAGTGTCACCCCTGACACCTTCCGCTATCCCTGGGTGCTGCAAGCCCTGTCCAGCCTGGCCCTGCACACTCCCAGGGATCCAGGGGCAGCCCCAGCTTCCCTGGGAATTCCATCCCAGCCCCTCCGCACCCTCACAAGGAAGAGTTCCTTCCCGATATCCCATCTAACCCTGCCCTCTGTCCTGTCTTTACATATCTAAACTTTTCCTTGCCAACCCCACATCTGTGCTATTGAGGTGACAGCAAGGAAAATCAGGACAGTGGGACATGGAACCCCCCTGCTCTTCCACCAGGCATGAGAAACCTCTTTTATGCCCCAGAATATCAACAACCAACACGAGCCCAGCAGAGCCCCAGTCTGGTAAACTCGGGTGCTGGATGGAAGAGCTGGAATGTGGCAGGTTCCAGTTCACCAGGCCTCACACTCCTCGCTGGCAGGTGCAACAGTTCGGGGAGAGCCTTTAATCTGCCCTTTCCATGGCCTGTCCTGGTGCCCCCCTCACCCCCCAGGAGCCAGGGGACACACTTGGCTGCAGTAGCTGTTCATTTGGGATCTCTGATTGGCATCCTGGAGAAATTTCCCTTGTAGATCCACAGTTCCCTGTGGTCTTTTTTACACAGTTGGTACTTTTTCTTAGCAGGCTTTGTTAGCATAAGCAGGGAGTTAATTTGGGCAGTTAGCATAGTTACAGATGGATATATTTGGGTTTTCCCAGTGAGTGCTCTTTATTCCTCAAACTCAGCATGTAAATGTAAACTGATTTCAGCCCAGTTCTCCATTTAGGCTTTTTAACCTAAATTTAAGTTCTTTTCTCAACTGGGTTTCCCATGTGGCAATTTTCCTTTCCAGTAAACAGATGGCAGCACTTTGTTTTTACTGTCTTCTGAGGAAAAGTGAGGTAGCTTCAGTTTTTCAGTGCTGCTTTTAGCCATGTTAAGTATCCTGATGCCACAAACAGATTTTCCTTTTTTCCCTCCTCACGCTTGCCCAGAACCCCACAATTTTCTGATTTTTTTTTTTCCCCCCCATGGAGTCCTGATGATGAAATCCTTGTGCACTGCTGATTTTTGTAGTTTAAATGTGCTTTTTCCCTTCACCAGGCAAAGACACAGTTACCAAAGACAACGGCATCCGGCCGTCCTCCATGGAGCAGATGGGAAAACTGAAGCCGGCGTTTGTCAAGCCCTATGGAACAGTCACAGCAGCCAACTCCTCCTTCCTGGTAATTCCTGTTCCCAGCACTGTCAGCCACAGGGGAGAGCTGTCCACCTGACCCTCTGCCTCCCTTAGCTGGTATAATCTGGGAATGAGCTTTTCAGTGTTGACTGATTCCAGATTTTCCAGGTGTAACTCGGAACTCGGTTGCAATCTGGTGAATTTGGGTATTGGATTGTTTAAAATCCGCAACAAAAACCCTGAAGTTTTGGGATGTCTGCCCTGTTTGCTTCTCTGTAGCTGCTTCATGAGAGTCAGTCCTTCAAACGGGTTGATCAAATCCATGGATTCTGTCCCAGGATGGGATTGGTCACGTTGTACAGCTGAAGTCAGTAGGTTTATTCTGAACTTCTCAGAATCATGGAATGGTTTGGGTTGGAAGGGACCTTAAATCTCATTGAGTCCCACCCCCCTGCCATGGGCAGGGACACCTCCCACTATCCCAGGGTGCTCCACACCCCATCCAGCCTGGCTTTGGACACTTCCAGGGATCCAGGGACAGCCCCAGCTCTGGAGGGACAGGAGCCAGGGAATGGCTTCCCAGTGCCAGAGGGCAGGGCTGGATGGGATTTGGGGCAGGAATTGTTCCCTGGCAGGGTGGGCAGGCCCTGGCCCAGGGTGCCCAGAGCAGCTGGGGCTGCCCCTGGATCCCTGGCAGTGCCCAAGGCCAGGATGAGCCTTGTGATGCCTGGGGATAGAACACAAACCTTTGCACGTGACATTAGAATGACAATATGAAACCTTCCCTTGAAAGCCTTCAGGTACAGAATATGGCAAAAACCCACATCCTGAATTAGATTTGTACCATTTCATACATTTCATACACAGTTAGAATATCCAGCCAATATTGTCCAATTAGAGGAGCAGTTGGTTAAGTAATTCCCCCCTGGACTCTGCCCTGTGGGAGCTCTCCTCCCCATCTCCTACCCTACCTTTATCATGGTGCAAAATAAAAAGTCCTTGGAGAGATAACAGGCAAGACTAAACAGTATTTTAGGAATGCATCAATAAGAGTTTGTTCACTGCGGGGAAGAAAGCTGGAAAAGTACTGGAAGTTATACCTAAGCATTTAAGTCTACAAAGCCACAAATACATGAAGAATACATAAAAGCTAGAAACTTGGAGCACTTGGAGCAAGCTGGGGTAGTGGGAGGTGTCCCTGCCCGTGGCAGGGGGGTGGAACTGGTGATTTAAGGTCCTTTCCAACCCCAGCCTTCCCATGATTTGATGTGCCAAACCCACGGGGCTCATTTTTGTCATGTGCTGAGCCTGTGGCTCGTGTCCCCCCAGAATTATTCTCACTTTTGGGATGGAACTGGGAGCACGGCTGAGTGTTTGGGATGACCAGCTTGTCCCAGGCCTAGAAGGGCTTTTGGGCACCTGTCCTGGGTGAAACCGGGCGGAGCTGTGCCTGTGGGCTGTGCGGGAGTGCTTCAGCAGTGTGCGCTGGCATCCTCAGCCGTCATCCATCCCTCCACCCGCCCAGTGCAGCAGCCTTGTCCTCTGGGCCCTGTCGTCGTGGGGTGTCCAGGAGGCTCTGGTGGTGCTCAGGTGCTCTCTGAGGGCTGGGGGGCTCCTCGTGTGCAGCTCCTTCACCCCTCACCCGGCCTCCCCCCGCCCGCTGCAGACCGACGGAGCGTCGGCGATCCTGATCATGTCTGAGGAGAAGGCCCTGGCCATGGGATACAAACCAAAGGCCTATTTAAGGTAGGAGAGGCTGCTCCTTTGGCCTCTGCTCCCTCTTCCTTCTCCTCTTCCTTCTCCTCTCCCTGGCACTGACGGCTTTTCCTGCGCAGGGATTTCGTGTACGTGTCCCAGGATCCCAAGGACCAGCTGCTCCTGGGGTAGGTGGAGATGGAGAGCGTCCCCCCCACAGCCCCTGCTCCCACAGCAGCCTTCCCCTGCCACGGTGTGTTCTTGGGGAGCGCCTCAGGAGAGGCTGCATCTCTGCAGGCTTCCACGAGCTGGGAGAGCGGCGGCGGCAGGAGCTCCCCAGGATTGCTGGGGCGCCTCAGCAACAGCTCTGGGGGCTGGGCTTCCCACGGGCAGAGCTGGGCCATGAGCCCAGAGAGAAGGATGTGACTCTGGAAAAAGGGGGATGGAGCTGACGGGGAACACGAGTGCAAGACTTTGTGTGTCTTCCCTCCTCCAGCCCCACCTACGCCACTCCCAAAGTGCTGGAGAAGGCCGGGCTCACCCTCGGTGACATCGATGTGTTTGAGTTCCACGAGGCTTTCGCTGTAAGTGCTCCCTAAATCTGGCATGGCTCCCTGTAGCCATCTGCCTTGGAGCATTACCAGTGTCACCCTCTCCTCCCTTGCAGGGGCAGATCCTGGCTAACCTGAAAGCCATGGATTCCGATTGGTTTGCGCAGAACTACATGGGCAGGAAGTCAAAGGTAAGGCTCAGGCAGGACATTTTCCTCCTTGTCCTGCCCCTCCAGGCCCTTGTCCCCTCTCCAGCTCTCCTGGAGCCCCTTTAGGCACTGGGGGGGGCTCTGAGCTCTCCTTGGAGCCTTCTCCAGGTGAGCACCCCCAGCTCTGCCAGCCTGGCTCCAGAGCAGAGGGGCTCCAGCCCTGGGAGCAGCTCTGTGGGCTCCTCGGGACCGCTTTCCTCACCAGTTCCAGTAAATTTTGGGGTTACTGGGCTCCCTCCTGGCAGGTGCTGGTGCTGCACAGCCGGGCTCGGGCTCTGTCCCGTGAGGAGCAGTGATGCTCCTTGAGCTTGGGTTAGCAAATCCCGGTTTATGCCGTTTCGTTGGGGAATGAAATTTCTTTGGGATGCTATTCCCGTTGTCGGCAGGAGGTGGAGATCCAGAGCCACAATCCTTGCAGAGGAAGGTGTTCGGGGGCGGTGTGAGGGGCTCGGTCCCTGCGCGGTGCAGGGCTTCCCTGGCGGCTGCGGGGGAAGCAGGGGCTCCTTTGGGGCGCTTTTATCCCCTCATCAGCCACCTGGATGTGCCATCCTGAGCCCCACCGTGGGCTTGGTGCTGGGATTAGGTGGGATGAGCCCCTTCCCAGCCGGGTGACCGTGGGCCGTGTCCCTCAGCGTGTCCCTCTGTGTCCCCGCAGGTCGGGGCCCCTCCCCTGGACAAGTTCAACACCTGGGGGGGCTCCTTGTCCCTGGGACATCCCTTTGGGGCCACCGGCTGCCGCCTGGTCATCACTGCTGCCCACAGGCTGAAGAAGGAGGGGGGACAGTACGGCCTGGTGGCTGCCTGTGCTGCAGGAGGGCAGGTAATGGTGCCTGTTCCCTTGGGAGGGGGCAGGAAGGGCAGGGCTGAGCCTGCTGGGACTCTGCAATCCTGTCTGGTCACCCCAGCCCTGGCTGCTGGGTGTTCAGAGCTCGCTCTGGCTGCCCCTCATCAGCACTCCCATCTGCCCCAGCTTCTCCCATCAGCATCTGTCCTGTCCCTGTTCCTGGCAGCAGAGCCCGGCCCCCCGGCTGTCCCCTCCTGGCAGGAGCTGTGCAGAGCCACAAGGTCCCCCTGAGCCTCCTTCTCTGCAGGCTGAGCCCCTGCCCAGCTCCCTCAGCCCCTCCTGGGGCTCCATTCCCTTCCCAGCTCCGCTCCCTGCCCTGGACACGCTCCAGCCCCTCCAGGGCTCTCCTGTCAGGAGGGGCCCAGAGCTGTCCCCAGCACTGGAGGTGCCCCAGCAGTGCCAGCACAGGGGACGGGCACTGCCCTGGCCCTGCTGCCACCCCAGAGCTGGCACAGCCCAGGGGCCAGTGGCCTCTTGCCCACCTGGGCACACCTGGGCTCGTGTCCAGCTGCTGTGGCTCATGTTCTCGATGTTGTGCCTGGGAGCCTGGGTCTGTGTCTGTAATAATTAGCCTCCTCTCTGCTAATGAGCCATTCCTGTGAAGTTTTGTCTCTCTCTGTTCCCAGGGGCACGCCATGATCGTGGAGCTCTACCCCCAGTAACGGCCCTGGGAGCGTGGTCCCTCCGTCCTGTGCCTGGCGATGCCATTCCAATGCACTAATAAATCCTACACCCGATCCTTCTTGGAGAGGGGATTTGTGGCCTTTATCAATCCTTTTTAGCTACTCAGCCAGTAATTTTTATCTAATGAGCACGCTGTATTCCACATCCAGGAGAGGAACAGTTAACATGGATCTGAGTCTCTGCAGGTTCCTCGTAACTGTCTGATCCCTCTGGTAATTCTTCAGGATTTCTCCCACTGGGGAACAACAATTTTTCCAAAGCTCTGTATGGAGGATTAAGCTTGGAGATCAGGAGAAGGTGAAGCAGTGGAGGTGGGCAGGCTGAGAGGGGAGGTAATGCTGTGGAGAGGAGCAGTTCTTTGGCGCAGCAGGTCCAGTCCCAGGGGCCGAGCTGGGCTCTGAGGGGGCAGTTTGCTCCATGCTGTCCAAATGCTGTTGGAATGAGCAAATTGCATCCGACAAATGAATGAATGTCGCTGATGGAGCTGCAATAAATCCGGACAAAACCCAGTTCTGGCTGTTTTCCTTCCCTCCCTTCACCTGAAATGTTTCGGGGACTGTTCCAGTGGTGGCAGCTGTGAGCTCTCTGAAATCATGGAATCTCATGAAATCATGGAAACTCTGAGTGGGCAGGGGCTTTTAAAGGTCACCTTATCCACCCCTGCCATGGCAGGGACACCTCCCACTGTCCCAGGTGCTCCCAGCCCCAGTGTCCAGCCTGGCCTTGGGCACTGCCAGGGATCCAGGGGCAGCCCCAGCTGCTCTGGGCACCCTGGGCCAGGGCCTGCCCACCCTGCCAGGGAACAATTCCTGCCCAAAATCCCATCCAGCCCTGCCCTCTGGCACTGGGAAGCCATTCCCTGGCTCCTGTCCCTGCAGCCCTTGTCCCAAGTCTTTCTCCAGTTCTTCTGGAGCCCCTTCAGGCCCTGCAAGGGGCTCTGAGATGTTGGTAAACTTCAGGTGTGCAGGGCTGTCTTTTCCCCCAAGCACTGGGGAAGGTGAGGCCGTTGTTCTTTTAATATCCTCGTTATTTCCTTCGCTTTTCCCTCATGCCTTCGTGCTGCTGAGGGTGGCTGCTCTTACCTGCCAGGGGAGAGAGTTTCTCCTAAAGCAAACACCCTCGAGTCCTTTTTGTGACAGAAGCAGTTCCTGCCGCCCGCCAGCTGCTGCCCAGCCCCGCTCCCGGGGCTCGGCTGAGATCAGGGGTGGGCGCAGCACCCGGGCCCTGCTGTTCACTCTCCAGTGGAGATCTGCGCAAGAGCTCTGCTCCAGGGGGAGAGGGGAACTGCCAGGGCCACAGCAGGGCCGGGGTTGGTTTGGGATCACAGAATCGTTTAGGATGGACAAGAAAACTGGGATCTACATCGAGTCCAGCCACTCCCCCAGCGCTGCCGCGGCCACCGCTGACCCGTGCCCGCAAGTGCCGCGTCCACGCGGCTGTTGAATCCCTGTCGGGACGGGCACTCCAGCCCTGCCCCGGGCAGCTGTTGGGGGCTTTAACCCCCTCCAGGCCGCGGGGGCAGAGCAGCGCCCTGGGGAGCTGCAGGCGGGGGCTGGTCCGCACACGCTCGGCCGGGCAGGGCTGCAGCCCGTCGGATGTGACTCATCCCGGAGGCTCATCCCGCTCCTCCCCTGCTCCGCCGCTGCCTCTCCGGTGTCCCCGCCGCCTGCGGGACCCTCGCTGCCATCGGCACCATCGCGGCTGAAGCCGCTCCGGTGCGTCCCGCGCCCGCGTGGCGCGGAGGGTGCTCGGGGTAGCGGGGTGGGCTGCGGGAGTCTCGGCAGAGCTCCTGCGCGGCTCCCGGTATGGATGGAGCCCACCGGAACCCCGCCCGGCCCTGGGCCTCGGCTCCCGGGGCTGCCCAGGGGTCCCTCGTGCCCGGCAGGGCCGTTTGGGGGCAGCGCTCGGCGCTGTCGGGGCGCGCCCGGGGCTGTGCCCGGGAACCAGCGCCGGGGCAAAGGTTCCTTTCGCTCTCCTGGTGTTGGGCACGGACCCGGAGCGAGGTAGGAGGAGGGGGGGATAAGAAGGAGGGAGTCCCTCGGCCGGCCGGGGGAGCCGGGAGCTGCCGGTGTCCCCTGCGGGCTCAGGGCGCGGCAGAGCCGGGGCTGGTGTCACCGGAATGTCGCGGCGGGACGGGCGGTGGGGCCGCGACCCCCGGGAGCAGCCCTCGTTCTGGGGGAGGGCACGGGGTGGGTGGCATCGAGGAGAGCGACGGTCCCCGACTGTGCGTCCCCAGGAGCGACCGTGGGACGGGGGTTCGCCAGGGTGGGCGCTGGGGGTGTTGTGTGACATGGGGGGGCTGGTCCGGGGGACCCCCCGGTGACGGGAGCCCATTTGCAGGGAGCCAAAACTGCCCCCGTGCCCTGGCCCTGGCCCCACATGGACCTCCCGGCGCAGGATGGGGCTGAGACACCCCTGGAGGGGAGCCCCGAGGCCGAGGTGAGAGTGGGCAGGGGCTGGGGACCCCCCCGGACAACTGCAGTGGGGTCCCAGGGAACCCCAGTAGTGGAGGAGGGGGGACATCCATGGACGGGGATGTGAGACCCCCCCCAGGTGGAGGTTCGGGGGGAGGGGGAACCCCCAGGAATGAAGGATGTGGGATACCCACAAGCGGAGGATGGGAGACCCCGTGGGTACCCATAGGTGTTTGGGAATCCAGATGGGTGGAAGATGTGAAAACCCCACAGGAGGAGGTTTGGGGACCCCCGTGGGTGGGGATTTAAGGGACTCCCATGGGCAGGGGATGGGGGATTCCTACGGGTGAAGGAGTGGGGATCCCCAGGGGTGAACGACGGGGGATCCTTACGGGTGGTTATTTGTGGATCCCCGGGGGTGGAGCACGGGGGGACCCGCACAGGCCGCGATTTGGGGACCCCCTCGGGCCGAGGGTGCAGCCGCCGGCACCAGAGCAGGGATGCGACCGAGGGCTGTGCTGGGGCTGGGGCGGGGGCACCGCGGCACAGAGGCGGCAGCTTGGCCCCCGCGGCTTCCACGGCGGGACAGCCGCTGCCCCTCTCCTCCCGCCCAGGGGCCCGAGGGGCCGCCGCGCCCGGCGGGGCGCTGGTCGGGGGCCGAGGTGGGCTCCTGGCTGGCGGCGCACGGCCAGGCGGAGCTGGCCCGGGAACACGCCCTGACGGGCCGAGCGCTGCTGCGCCTGACCGAGGGGTCCCTGCGGCGCATGGGGGTCGCCCCGCGGAGCCGCCGCCGGGAGCTGCTGCGGGAGCTGCTGCGGCTGCGGCTGCAGCAGGAGGTGCGGGAGCTGCGGAGCATCGCTGGCGGTGAGCATCCCCCGCGCCCCGGGCGGGGCGGGCAGGGGAGAGGCGAGTCTCGCTCTTCAGAAGTTTCTTCAGAGGTTTAATAAGGGCTGGAGCAGAAGCAGCAGCGCTGGGAGCATCGCCGTAGCCAGAAGCACGCGGTTAAACGTAACAACTCCTCCTGTAGATTTTTTAAATCGCCTCGGCCAAAGGCACACCCGTGAAGATCGTGCGTGCTCACGAAGATTATACGAATTCAAAAATTCCTTCGAGTTCACACGCTCCGGGAACCCTTCAGCTGAATTCGACCCTGACCTCATCTTCCCAGAGGACGCCACAATGCAGAAGTGATTTTGGGAGTTTTGCATTTTATTTCTTCACGAGGCCCCTCGGCCTGTGGTTTGACAGGCGCTGACAGCTGAAGGGTCACTGGTGGATTCCTCCTCGCTCGTTCGCTGTTATTTCCCTGGCTCTTTTCAATGGTACCTTATCACACGCACCTTTTAGCCATTTTTACGAGTACTTTCAATAATTTTGCAACAACTTTCAGTATTAGCTATTTCACTATTGTCAGTTGGTTACAAAAATAAAGGCATTAGTTGTTATTTCACAGCTACAATTAACTTCTGCAAAAGTTAATGTTATAATGCACAGGGCATAGTCTCTATTTCAATATTTTGCGATATATATATTTTATATATCTATAATATATAATATATAATATACNATTTTTGTGAAAAATATATATTAAACTGTAATCTATATTTATCACACTAAAATACATAATTTACACCAGGATTAGGGTATTAACCATAAAAGGCTGACAAATTATTTTATACCAAAAGCAGCTAAAAGGTGATTGCGAGCTGTGCTACATCAGAATAATTTGCAAAAGCCAATATAATTGCGAAAGCCAACAACTGCACAGTCATTTATGACATGAGAGTGACCTTCCCCCCTCTCCCCAGAGCGATGTCCCTGCAGGTGTCCCGGAGCCTGGGGGAGCAGAGATGGTGTGAGAGGACAAAGCAGCTGGGACTGAGCAGCACAGCCAGGAGTAGCGCTGGAGGAGCCCCGAGATCACTGTGACCCCCCAAAAAAATCCAGAGCCTGCCTGGTGCAGGAGCTGATAAAGACAGCAGAACCTCAGAAGCGGAATTTGATCCACGAGGCCGGGCAGTTACCCCGACCGGGCAGGGAGTAGCCCTGGAACTGATCTTGTGTGAAATGGGGGATCACAAACACAAAGGCGCTCATTGGAGTGCTGAAAAACTTCTGAAACATCTGCAAAAAATTTATAATTGGGTCTAAAATGGCTCAGATTGGGCAATCAAGAATCCGACAGAGTGCAGTTTGTTAAAGAAACGAGCCTGACAAGGCTAACAAAGTAATGCTGGGAGCCACAAAATGTGGAAATGTTCTGGGTGAACACTGGCAGACTGATTTTACTGAATTGCCCAGACAAGGAGGGTATAAATGCCTCCTAGTCCTGGTGGATACCTTTTCTGGGTGGCCAGAAACCTTCCCTTGTCACATCAGCCAGGTTAGGAAGGGACTAAAGCACTGTGGAATCAAATAACACCTAGGCTGGGGGGACCTTCGGGAATGTCATCAGACAGAGATTCCCACGTTATTGCAGAAGTGATACAGCAGCTTAGGAAAGCCTTGGGAATAGCCTGGGATCTCCACCCTCCTTGTAGGCCCCAGGCCAGTGGCAAAGTGGAGTGAGTGAGTTATAGAGTCAAATTGGAATTGGGTAAAATATGTCAGGAAACCTCCTTGACCCGGGTCCGAGCCTTACCTGCTGCTCCAGCTCAAAGCAGAGCTCAGCCGTGGGGCAGCAGCAGCATCAGCCCCTGTGAGCTGCCCTGTGGTCGGCCCTACCAAGTGCCACATTGCAGGAAACACACAGGTGAAAGGAGGGGCCGGTTTGGATAATTCCCTCCCTTCTCTCAGTAAAACCTTACAGGGTTTGCAGTGGTGATCCCCAGAGCGACGGGACCCGACACACCCGGCACCAGTTCCAGCCAGGAGATTGGGTCTGCTTGAATGACTGGGGAGCTGCTCCACTCCAGCCAGAGTGGAAGGGACCTTTCCAAGTACTGCTGACAGCTTTTACTGGGTTGAAACCGGACACGGTAAAATCGGGGATCCATTGTTCCGGAACTGAAAGGGCCGAAGCCCCTTGGGAAGAAGTCAAGAGCTCGTCACAAGCTGTTTTAGAAACCCAAATGGCACTAGGCCTCGTTTCAGCATCACAAGGAGGAATACGCAGTCATTAGCTCCAGTTGCTGTCTATTCATTGATCAGAGCTGTAGTGTCTACAGATGTCCAGGAAATCTGGAAACAAACCCAAAATTTACAATGCAGAGCTCAAGGCGCCGCCTCCGGGGGATTTGAAGAGATCTGTACCAAACTTCCTTCCTGCAAGGAAGCTGTCTTGGTGGACATGTGGACAAACCCAGCTGGACTTGGTGAAACACCTCGTTGGAATCCAAAGTGCTGGGAAATCTCAGAATATTTAGGTCTGTAAGCCAAAACTTAGAATTAGAGACAGGGTTTGACCTGAAACCTTGGGAAAGGCTCCCAAGTTTAGGTGCTAGAAGTAAAAATGTAGATTTGTAACTTGAAGCAGAGTGTGCCAAGTTGAGTAGAGGAAAGTTTAGTTTTGGAGCTTAAAAGTCACAGACAAAGCAAAAGTAGTTACAAAGGTTAACAAGACGTTTTAGAATGTAATATCGTAAGTTTTAGGTGTCAAGAGGTGATTGGTTAAGAAAGTTCACACTGTAATAACATGAATTAGCTTAGTATTGGTTTAATAACATAAATATCCAGTTGGCAGAATTTTATTGGCCCATAAAGCCTTAAATAGTCTGATAAGCAGAAATCTGGGGACTTCTTGGCCACACTGCTCACAACTGTGAGAAGGATCCACCCCCTCTCTGCCTCTGTGGAAGATAAAAAATAAACTGCACTTCCTCACGAAACTCAGAAGTCCCGTTTCTCTGTTTCGGGAAGAAATCCCCGCACACGAAACGTGGGGTGTAAAACCATCATGTGAGAAATCATCAGCTCACGACATCTGCTTATAATCACCGCCATAAAAATGGCTGTGTGGCTTTAGCCTGCACCAAGATTCAGTGCTGTAGCTGTTTCAATGCCTTACGCTCTGGAAGGAAATACAAATCTTAAGAGACTGCTGCCCACAAGGAAGCTTAGGGAAAGGGGGCACTTGATAAGGACGGGAGAAGAGCACAGCCTTGCAGGAACAGATAAAGGGTGTAACTCAGGCAAGCAGAAGTCATGCAAAATGCAAGCAGGGTGGCAGCCCGGCTCCGCAAGGCTGACAAGGCAGAAGTTATGAGAACAAGGGTACTGCCCCTACTCAGAAGCGGGGGTCGAGGAACATGCCCCTGAAAAGGAGACTGGGCATTGAAGACAGACCCCAAAGAACCACGTAAGGACTTCTGCTAAGGGGTGTGGGTATGTAGAATAAAGTCAGTAAGTGGGGATAGCTAATGAATATGCCACCAGTGTGTATGAAGAAAGCCCTGTTCATCCAACACCCGTCAGACTTGATCGGGGGAAGTATCCCCCAAACGACCAGGGCTGCAATAAAGAGTGGCTGCTTTCAAAACTGTGTTAGGAAGTTCCTATCCAGCCAATTTCAGTATCGGTCTGGCGAGCAGAACTGCAGCCTCAGCTGGTTTTCGCACGCTTCCAGCAAGTGTGAGATTTGTGTCCCGTGTTTGGTCGATGCACCTTGTGCTGATAACACGCCACTCTCTCTCCAGGGCACGCACTACACCAGAAGAATCTGTCCAGCTGTTCGCTTTCTTTCACTCAGTTCCAATGCCCATGCAAGAGCAACCAGTTCATCCCTCTGCACCTGAGGCTGGAGCCTTGGATTCAGTTACCTCGCTCAGGGTCACCAGCGAGTATCCTGTCGTGTTTTCCATCGCAAGCAGAGCTGCTTCCATCCGTGTGCAGCTCCCGGTGTGCGTTCTCTAAGGGGCTGCCCCTTAAATCCAGCCAGCTGGAATGAACTTCTTTCATTGTTTGTAGGCAGTCATGTCCTGGAGTCCTTTCTGCTTTGGTGGCCGACAGAAAGGATTAACACTAGAGGTGGGTTTGAGGGTCCAAAGTGCCACTTGGTAGACAGGCAGTGGCCCCCCTTTTGTTCCAAGCCCATCTGTGGTACAGAGAACCACCTTGCTCTGTCCCAGGGTCAATTTAGGAGCGTCCTGAATGGACAGCACCGTAGCCGTGACTGCTCACAAGCAGCTGGGCCATCCTTGGCGTAAGGGAATAATTCAAAAGGTCTCGTGGGATCTGGCAAGCCCAAGGCTGGAGCCCCCATTAGTGTTTTCTTAAATTGTTTGAAAGCAGCCCAAGTGTCATCGGTCCATATAATAAAATCTTTATGGGCAGTTTTAAAAGCCTTAAGTTGGTACAAAGGTTGGACCAATAATCAAAATTACTGATCCACCCCCTGACCATTCTGAGAAAGGACCACAATTCCCTTACAGTTCAATGGCACATGCTTACTTTTTTTTGACCTCAGAGAATTTCAAAACTCAGGGAGGTCACAGTCGTTTCCATCACTTGGAAGACGTCTTCTCCCTCAACAGCCTGTAACTATTTAACCTTAAACAGTTTCACAGCTCAACAGGTCTCGGTCCTGTTCTTCAGTTTCAGTGCCTTGCAGGACAATATCAACACGTTCTAACAGAGCCCCTTGTGGGTTAAAGGATTTCTGTTCTCCTAATTCCTTTGCCAGTTGGTTCCCAAAAACTGCGGGGCTGTTTTTAAATCCTTGTGGCAGTGCAGTCCCGTCTGTGGAATTTCCCCCTCTAATGCGAATAGTTCCTGGCTGTCATGGCTTAGAGGAGTGCAGAGAAAAGTGTCCTTTGAATCTGTCACAGTGAAACATTCGCGATTTTCTTCTAGCGTGGTTGGAAGTGTGTGCGGGTTAACCACTATGCTGTTTCATCGATTGCTCTGAAGTCTTTTAATGCGAATGTCCCCTTCCTGAAACTTGATCTCTGCACCCAGTTTTTCCAGTGAGTTTCCTCCCAATAATAGCTTTGGAGAGTTAGGCAGGTACAAAAATTGATGGGCTAACCGTAATTTTCCCAGTTTGAATTTAACTGGCTTGAAAAAAAGGGGGGCGTTTCACGAGTCCTGGTGACACCGCTGGCACTGACAAGTGTGGTGGATCACTTACCTCCCCTTGCGGGGCATTTAATATTGAAAAACAGCTCCTGTGTCTGCCAAAAATTCTAGATTTTCATCTCCCAGTGTGGTTGTTACCAGAGGCTCTGCTGAGGAGGAAGCCTCTGGTCCCCTCCACAAGCCCTCCAGGAGAGGGACCAGAGAACTCCTGGGTTTTAGCTGAGGACTCTCCCGCCCCTAAGTCCATCCTTTTTGCCATATGCAACTTTTACCTTCCTCCTGAACTTTCTCTCGCATTTATCGCTTTCTTACCCGTGGCTGCAGCTGCCCTTCTTAGTCCTCTGTGCACTGGACTTGCAGCTGAATTTAAACCTTCTTTCTCTCAACAATTCAAACCCTTAGGGCGGACACGTCCCACGCTACGCGTTGAACAACAACATGTAATCCTTCTCTTCTTACTTTCCTTCTCTAAGGCCAAAACCAAAGGCTCCGAAGGTGCAGAATTAACTCTACAATCCTTTGGCTATTCAGGGTGATTTCTCAGAGGGAAAAACATTTCAGCAAACATCTTCCCGTTTGTTTTTTTTTTTTCAGCGAACATCTTCCCCTTTTTTAAAAACTTCACCCCATTTTTGCTCTCAAGGCAAGAATAACATCAGTTTTAACAGGGTGTTACAGTCTGAGGTACTATTTTGTGGCCACTTTTCTCGCTGAAGGAAAGAAGTTTCTCACTGAAGAAGTTTCTTTTCAAAGGACTGTTTCACCACTCGAAGCCTGACGAGCTCAACATCTCAACAAACTGGGAGTTTGACCAAGAACCAGTAGGAAACCAAATACTAAAAACTGTAACTTGGGACCGATGAACATTGAACCAGTGAATTTCTGTGGGGTTTGACCGTGTAAGTATGGGAAAAATCCAGGAAAGATCACGTGTCGTGGAATGATTTCCTCTGCACAAGCCGGGCAACGTGTGGCTGATGATTTCTGTTGCACATCCTGGCCAGAACAGCATCCTGGCCACGATAGAGTAATGCCTTGATCCTCTAACACTAGAAGGATGTTGTTGGAGTCTCCGTTTCTCCCGCAGTTTTGCTGACAACAGGGCACTGGGAAAAGGGCCGTTCCCATTTTTGTGCACAAGTGTGTGAGCACGTGGTGTGCACCTGTGTCCGTGTGTGCTTTCACATGTGCACGTGTGTGTGTGTTTGTGCAAGGGGGAGGGTGTGCCCTGCCCCACTGCTGGCTCTGTGCTGGGTCCTCAGACTGCTGCAACACCTGGGAATATCACCGAAACTGCGGGAAAAACAAAACCTCTCCAACAACGTTCTTAGTGTTAGAAAATCAAGGCGTTACCTTATTATGGCTGGGATGCTGTTCTGGCCAGGATTTGCAACAGAATTTTTTTTTTATCCACATGTAGCCTGGTTTGTGCATAAAAAAAGAATCATTCCATCACACATGATCTTTAGTAGATATCCCCCCCCCAATTTTGCACAGTCAAAACCCATAGAAATTCATTGGTTCAATGTTCATTGGTCCCAAGTTGTGCTGCTGCTAGCATATGGTTTCCTATTGGTTACAGACTTCTTTGCCTCTGTTTCTAATTTGGTTCTCATTCCTGGGTTCTCTTGTCAGTCTTTTGCAGACTAGGTTTATCTGATATACTCTTTAGGTGTACCTGACCATGCCAGGGGTGATGTGTGGAGCTGATGCTCCTTGATGGTCCTTATCTTTTGTGGGCACTCTGTGCTACTCCCTGTTTGTCGAGATGTTAAGCTCACGTGGCCTCCAGTGCTAAAACAGTCTGTTGAAAAGAAACTTCATTTCTTTTTCCCCGCAGGGTGAAGGTGAACAAAACCCCTGACTAAAGTCACATCAAATTTTGTATCATTTCTAACAGGAACACCCCATTCCTGGTGTTCCTCTTCTAATTCCCCCCACCCCAAACCCAGGGCATTTCCCTCCTGCCCTGTGGCTTCCTGCTCCAGGGGATCCCACAGACTTGTGCCAGTGCTGAGGGAGAAAACACCCCCAGAGCATCAGCGCTTCTTCTGTGCCAAAAGCAGAGGGAGATTTTGGGAGCAGCCTGGCCCCATGACCTGGCACCGCAGACCCTGGGTGCTGGCACCATCTGTGCCCTCTTCCTGGGCTGGAAAACGCGATGGGAGCTGCTGGTGGCAACCCCTGAGCCGAGGGACTTCTCCTTATTGTCCCCTGGGTATTATTAACGGGCCCTCTGTGGGTTTGCCAGGCTGGGTCTGGCTGCAGGAACTGTGCTGGGGGTCCCTGTTTCCCATCCTCCTTCTTTGGGCTTTGCTCCAGCCCAGGGAATCTCCCTGGCCTGCAGGAGCTCGGGGCTGATGGCTTTGGAGGCTGTCTCTGGTGTCGCTGGGTTGTTCAGAGCACAGAGCTGATGTGATGGCACCAACAAGGATCTCCCCCCATCCCTCCTCTCCTGAGAAGAGAGGAGAAGAGAAGAGAAGAGAAGAGAAGAGAAGAGAAGAGAAGAGAAGAGAAGAGAAGAGAAGAGAAGAGAAGAGAAGAGAAGAGAAGAGAAGAGAAGAGA
>WAAG01034285.1:0-18261 GCA_013390105.1 Tichodroma muraria
AATATGCTGTAACTCAGATAAGTGAGCCCTCAGACTTCTACCACAGTTCTTGTAGCTGAACGGGAAGTATTTCTGCTTCTTCACATTTTTTTTGTAATTCTACCTGAACAGAGGTGTTTTATTTTTTTTTTAAAAATAGATTAATTTTCACTTTATGAATGTTGATATGGGCAAGTAGCAGAGAAAGCAAAGACCTGCTAAGGGCTTTAGAAAGGCGGTCTCACCCCCTAGTTCACAATTTCTTGCTTGTTTAGGAGCAACTTTTTGTCAAGAGAGAGGAAACTTTGAGGTAAATGCAGGGACACTTGAAAATATGCTGTCATCTAAGACTGAAACATAATGTGACAACCAGTATCCTGCTGCCTTAGGAAGAAGCTGAGTGTCTTCAATGAGGAGATGCAGTGCCTCAAAAAAGAAATACTTGTACATGGAAAACACAGTGTTCACAATTTATCCTCAGAAGAGTCACATACATGTGCACAAAATCTTGTGGTAAGCAAGAGAAACAGCTCTTACAGCAGGCTGGAGTCTTGCTCATTAAGATGCAATAGTGCTGGGAAAAAAGTCTGTCAGCATGCCAGGAACATTTCAGAGAACTGCTACAATGGTCTGTTCTTCCCTAATCAGGAGATGGAAGGGGTGAAAATCCTTCTCCCGGTAAATCCGTGATACATTTGATGAGGAAATAGTCTGGTTTCTATAAACTTACCTTATGCTGTTCTTAGAACCATGGAGGTATTGAAATGCAAAATACCTGGCACTGCCAAGGCTGATGAATGATTTACAAGTATCTTTCATTAATTTCCATCTCCTGGCTTACACTGAAAAATACTGTCTCTTTCACTGTTTCTCAGGATGGGAAAATCATCCTCTAGCTCAGAAACAAACACAGGCATTTGAAGAAAATAAGAAATAAATCTTAACAACTCTACTGCTGTCTATTTCAGCTTGTTAAGTTTAGCAAATGCCTGAGACAAAATACAGTTGCATAGTCCAAAACTATTCCTGATGTAACTTGACATGTCTTAATATAAAACAGATTTTGTGTTTTACCAGTCTATCTTTTCCCCACGAAGTGCTGTCAATGATTTTCTTCAGCAAAACCAAGGTCAGTTCTTTGTTGCGTTTTGTTTTTCCTTTTTAAAGAAAAGCTAGTCCTACTTAGAAGCAAGCTGAAGTAAATACATCACAAACCATTCTGGAGTTTATGGATTCCTGTGCAGCTGTATTTGAAAGCCTTGCATTTATTACTGGTTGGGTCATAATGCTCTTTAAACATTGTGGAAGATGTGGTTTCTCATGGAAAGAAAACATCTAACACATACTTTGTTTCACTGTCTGAATTATTGCAGGCAACCTCATGGATCATAAAATAATTGTATACTGTCTAATTAAGTAAGTTTTATTAGTTATGGTGGCTTTTGATTTCCACTTCTGATCTCTTTCTTTTTCCTTAAGACTCCTGTGAAACATCTTTGATAGAGGAACTAAGATGCATGCAGACGTCTTGAAATAGAGGCAGATACCTGAAATGACAGTAAATGTAATTTCTATGGAAGATATCTTGAAGAGCACAGGAAACAGATATAAAAAGGGGGTAATGGTAAAAGGGGGCTACATAGGTAATTCTAACAGATGCACAGTAAAATGGCCTAAGCCCCCAATGCTCCTTGTTGGATGCTCCTGACAATTCTCTCTAGCCCTTCTGTTCACTGCCTTGGGAGTCTTTCCTTCCCCCTCTTTCCCACTTCTGGCTGCTTCTGACTTCTGTGCTCATCATCAAGAAATGTGTCCTTAACCATTCTCTTGAAATGCTTTCACACATCTCATACCTTTCTGTGGCTCCAGTACTGTCTCCCCTCCAAATCTGCACAGAACTACCATGAAGGAAACAATTATTATTTTAGTCATGTGCTAGTGGGGGAATTCAGACAGAGAAAACAGGTGAATCCTCTGATATACCCAGTAACCTAAGTCCCACCAAGGTGTGTTTTGAGAAGGCTACAGCACAGTCAGGAAGTGTTGTGAATTTTTCTCCTGCAGTTACATCCTGGCTCAGGGTTGAGTTCTGGTGGGCTTTTACCAGGTCTCAAGCAATGGTTTATTGGCAGATTGCCATATCCAGCCTTCTTGATCCTTTTGCTTAGCTCTTAAGTCTTCTCAACATTTCAACTTCCCTTGGCACTTACTCCATGCTTTCCCCATCCCTATTTAGCAACTCTTTCCCTCCTTAGTTCCCTCTTTTCCCCACTTTTCTATTTTATTTATTCTACCATTTTTAAATTTTGCCTACTTTCACTCTGGATGATGTTGTCCAGTTGTATAATTTCACCTGCTATCCTAACCCAACTGAGACCCAGCTCAATTTCTCTGCTCCTGACTGCTCTGCATCCAATTCCATCTCCTTGTTTCTCTCTCTGACAATTGCTTCTGGGTATCATGCCATCAGCTTAGACTTAATTGTGTGCCTTTCTTTCCCCATCTTCTCCCTGAACGTCATTGTCGACAATGACAATATTGGCACCATCATGGTGACTTACAACCTAAGGCAGGTTGTTTTTTTAGATTGTTTTCTTCCTTGCTGCAGTAGACAAGTCCTGTATAAGAACATTTACAGTTAACAATTGAATACATGAAACTGTATGAAAAGGGGAGTGAACTGACATGCTGCAGCAGAGGATAGTGCTGTCATGCCACTTAAATTCAGGAAATTATGCCTGTGGCAGCTATGGTCAAAGAGAGAATTGAAAATGTGTTAAGTATGAGGTCTTTAGACACATTATTTAATTTAAGACTTTGGGAAGATGAAGTCAAGTGGTTTGATGCTGCTAACAGTGTTCTAAATTAAGCAACATGAAATAATAGAAGAACAGGTATGAATTTAATTCCAGTAGTTCTTGTCTTTGCTAACTAATTCTGAGCATTACAGTAGAAGGGTTAGGGTGTTGTTATGTTTGTTTTTTCTAGACTTGATCTTCATTTTATGGACACAAACCAATTTCAAATAATGTAAGTTCTAAAATGTACCTCTGAACACACTACTTCAGCCTCAGTGAGCTGGGTGTGTGTTCAAACCAAGAGCTGAATTTGTCTTGACATCTTGTTTGGAATATTTCTAATCAAATATTAACATTAGCACTGCTACATGTTTCTGTTATTTCCTTTATCTTTTCACTTAGTCCCACAAGCCTTCTCTAGATAAGAATAACACTAATGCATTACTTAAGATAGTTTTTCTTTTTTTTTTTTTTTCCTGGAAAGCTTAAATAATATAGAGCCCAGTATGAGCATACTCCTTC
This sequence comes from Tichodroma muraria, assembly GCA_013390105.1. Classification (NCBI taxonomy): domain Eukaryota; kingdom Metazoa; phylum Chordata; class Aves; order Passeriformes; family Sittidae; genus Tichodroma; species Tichodroma muraria. The sequence continues at coordinate 3,300 of WAAG01034285.1, forward strand.
AGAAGAAGCATCCTTAAAATGCTCCCAAAGGAGACAGAGCCCATGGAAGCTGATTTCACTGGCTTACGTGTTTGTGTGTCAGCAGTGACACAGGAAGGACTCTGCACTGACAAATAACTTTAACATGTACAGCTAAATCGCTGTTTTATTGGGATTATGTGACAAAATTGAAAGTAAAGCAGAATGTTTGATGTTGCCATAAATCTTTAATGAACGTTCCACATTTTTGTGATGTGTCAGACAGTCAAATGCAGGCCTTCTTTCCTTATACTAATAAGGAAGCAGAGATGAATCTTGCATTTTAACTGTGGGCAAAAAAAGAGAAAAAATCAGAGATAAATCTGCGTTTCATGGATAGGGAGAGGGCTACAGTATGGATGGAGGCTGTGAAGGCAATAAGGCTGTAGGGCTCTCTGGGAGCCTATGGCTGTGGCCTGAGCCCAAGGTGTGTGTGCTGAGCAGCACGGGCTGCCTGGCAGGCTGCGTGCCTTCACTGCTGCCCTCGCCTCCTCCGGGAAGTTTGTGTGCGAGATAGGAGAGCAAAACATTTCTTGTGTCCTCAGGTTCTCCCTTCGTCCTCATTTGAATCGATGTAGTAGTTAATTATTTACTGTTTGCCTGCCTGCGTTTGGCGTGTGCAGTCCTGTGTCTGTTTTCCGTACGGAAATCCCATTTCTGCCTCCTGAAGGAGCCCTGCTCGGGCTCTGCGGCATCCTGGATGGAGGCTGAGCTGGTGAATCTGACCCGGTGCTGATGTCTGTGCTGCAGTACAGCGTGGAACAGGAGCCAGGAGCCTGCAGCCTGGCATGCTCCGTGTAATTTACGGCTGAAATGTCACAGATATTTATGCTGACAAGGGAAATGCTCGATGTTTCCTGATAATGTGCTGGCCCACTCCTCTGGTCTACTAATTCTAGATGTATTTTTGGCCTGTTGGGAGTTGAACTCAATGATCTTTATGGGTCCCTTCCAATTTGAGGTATTCTGTGATTTCTCTCCTCTCCTATTTCTGCCATTTACCCTGTCACTCACCGCTGCCAAGGCTCCTCTGCCTCTGCTGCCCCATTTATTTTAGCAGTGAGAGTAACTGGATGACTGCAAGAGTTTGCCCGGAAATAAAATAGATTCTCTAATTAGAAAGATTGGTGCCCTTCTAAAAGTGATGAGATCATCCAACCTCATGTGACCAGGTATGACTCAGAAGACACTAAGAGGAATCCTCTGGCCCACATTATGTAGGAAACTGGACTGAGGAATGGATGTGGTCCTTGGATCGCCTGAAAACGTGCCAGTCTTCTCAGATGTAATAATTTTTGTTCTCTGTATCTGTTTTTAGAAGCTGTGTATTTCTCCTGCCTTGCATTTTTCCAATTATTTAATTAATGCATTAATCTCAAACACCCTCTGTAAAAATATTGATTTGAAACATCTTTTCAATATAGACAGTAATTATTCTTTAAAAATTTTTGATCGTACTAAAGATGTTTTCTTACATTGTTCTAGCAACATATAAAATGAGTGGATTGAATAGATAAGGCAGTGGTTTTCACTAGATATTATTTTATTCTTTCAAACAGTGCCTGGTAATATGTAACTTTTAAAAAATGAAAATACGACATGATTTTAACCTTTTAAAGTCATTGTTCTAAGAATGACTATGCCACAATAGATGGAGCAAAGCAGGCAAGTATTATACAAATATTTGATAGTATTTTCTGCAGTAAATTTTGTTTGTCTTTTCAACTAAGATAAAGAGTAAGACTTGGTTGTGCAGGCACCTTAATCTCCTTTTCTTTCAAACTGCACATTACTAATAAGTCCCAAATTTTTTACTGGTAAGTTTTTTTAAATTTTATTTTTGGCTTGCATTTGCCAATGCTTTAATGGATTCATAAAATACAAATCCTCATTGCAGTTTAACCATCAGTCATGTGTACAAAAATCCTTTAATGTTACCCTGCCTAGATGCTAAAATAAGGAGGAAATTACATATTTAAAAACAAAACAAGCCAACAGGATTCAAAATTGCATCAGCCTCCATTTGTTTATATGAGCATGAAAGAGAAGAGGGGGAGACTTATCCTTTGGGACTGTAAATGGCACCTCCTGCTGTGGTATTAAATTTACCATTTGCAACCTCCTGTGCTTCTCTGAGGGTAGAGGGTGGTGCCTGACTTCTTGGCGCCAGCGAGTCAGCAAAGGTGTCTGATAGCTGCAGACAAGAGATGGGGGTGCCTGCTTAACCTTGCTGCAGCTCAGCCCCACCAGGGACAGCCAGCTGATCCCCCTGACCCCACCCAGGAGAGCCAGGAGGCTCCACAAGCAGTTTATGGCTTTAATAATTTACATATCCTCAGTTAGTCTCCCTTACCATCAGCCAATTCGTTGGGGAATATTCATAATGCTTTGATATATATGTAGTTATATATATGTATATTTGATATATATGTTTATATTTATACACTGATCAATTAGCAGGGAAGTAATGGGGTCATAGGATAGCAGGTGTGACTATTAATCTTTGTTCTTGAGCTGGAAACTTCTGCAAATATTTATCAGTACAAAAAAATACAGAGCAGAAAGTGCTTTATTTTTTTGCTGTTTCCTGATGCTGTTTTGCATTTCCATAAGCTTTTAGCCAAACACCTGATATTTTGATCACCAAGACTCTGACCCTGCCAGTGTGTGTTTAAGAGGGTTGAAACAGGATTGCTCATGTGAGTAAACTTATTCACAGACATAAATCTTTGCAGGATTGGGGTCCTTAATGGTTTAGGACAAAGCACCAGTGGGAAAAAATGTTTATTCTGTTGCACCTGCATGATGCAGCAGATATTGTGAGAGCACCATTAGCTACTTAACGTACCAGCTAATGACTGGCAGCCTTGAAGGAATGTCTCTGAGTTCTGGGCAGCCTGGTCCATGCGGGTTAATGATTCCAAATGGGCTTAGACAGTCCATGGGAACACTGGAGACAGCTTTGCAGCCAAGCAGAGCTTAAATAGCCCCCTATCACAGCACCATAGACACTGGAATGACATGATGAGAATTGTTGGCTTACCCTTGAATTGATATTTATACAAGGGGAGGAAAAAATCTTGTCTAGCACATGAGGGGCTTTTTTTCCCCCTCTAAGCACATAACCACAGTGAATCTGCATGTGTTCTGCTGGGTTAATAGTGATATATTCCTACTGTCCATCTAACCCTCCTTTGCATAATTATATTCTTTCTCCCAAACGAGAAGAGAAAGCCTATGAAATCTATCACCATGTCACCCACTAGTATGAAACAGAAATCTAGATAAGAGTGTCTATAAGAAACTGTTGCTGTACCAGATTTTTCTTTAGGGTGTAGCCACAGAAAAATAGGGTGAGAGGAGAATAGCAAAGGAATAGGAAACAAAAATGATCCAGGAATACATCAAAGATGCAGCAGAGAAACAAAGAATAAAAGGAAATACTTAAAAAAATTAAGATCAAATGCTAAGTCTAGTTTTTACCACAAAGCACCAATTTGATTTTTCATAAAATAAAAGAAGTCCCTGAATTGAGAAATATGTGTCTCTCTTAGATTGGATTGTGCAGTGAACAGTATCAAGAACTAAGCAATAATAAATCATCAGGCTGTATGTCAGAGTGAGCACTACAAGATAAACCCCTGTTGGAATTGTCATGAAGGTGACCTTATGAGCAACTACAGAAATACCAAAAAAATTAAAACAAAAAATTCAACCTTTCCCTTTAAAACTCTGAAGCAAATCTATTCATGCTTTGTCTTTCACTACATTTGCTATTTTAATTTGCTGTTTATTAAATGAAATATTGGTCTATCTAGGGAACACTGCATGATAAAATTATTGAAGATGCTGCTGGTGCAAAGCTATTTGTAGCAAATGAAACCCTGCTGTGTGCAATTCAGAACATCATATTGAACAGTCCGGATAGCAGCATCTGTGGATAGCTCTTAAGACTTTAGACTTGCCTTAGTTAGCTTGTTTGTTTTTATCCTGTGCTATTGATCTGGGCTTCATCATATGTGTGTGTGGGGAATGGCTTTTCTGGTGCCGGGAACATATTTAGAGGCAGGTCAAGTGAATTGAATAGAGGCATAAAATCTGCTGATTCCTAGAAGATGTCAACACATGACAGAAAGAGCCTAGAGAGTGGGAGACCTCTTAAATGGGTACTGACATTGCCCAGAAATTTGCAGCATAAAAGGGGGAAGAGCGTTCTGTCTGAGGAATAAAGCTTGCACTCTCAGCAATGCCTTTGTGAGATTTGACAAATAACAGGCTACCCTTGCATGTGCTCTGAAAGGTGCAGTCGCTGGGAGTTTTTGAACACTGCAGTTAAGGCTAGAGGATAAATAATGCTACAAGTACAGAATGTTTTACTCATTACACATGTCAAAACTATAATAAAAAATAAATCCCCACACTGCCAGATAGCACACCATTCAGACTGATTCAGTACCCTCTGGACTATGATGGGAAAGGGACGTAAAAAAAAAAAAAGGAAAATAAAGAAAGAACTATTTTGGCTGTTGAGAGGAAACAGGAATACCGAGCAATACCCTATTTCTCTGCTACAGGTCTCTTGTGTGACCTTGGGCAAATCATTTATCTCCCTGTACCTCAGTCACTCATCTATGATAAAATAGAAGTAGCAGTCACTTCGCCTCTATAGGGATTTGGATCCCCAGGATAAATGGACAAGCCTGGATAGTACAGTCATCATGGGACACTGTAGAGAGGATATTTCAGATGCCAAAGTGGCTCCCATCCACTCAGGAGAGCTTCATCTGGCTCTGCGCGGAGCAACTTTGGGTATTTCTGCATTTGTGCCATGCCTTATCTATAAAGTGGATAAACTGTGTATGGTTTAATTGATCATTGGCTGCAGTATTTTAGCATCTCCAGGGCTGCTTAGAGGCTTGATTAATATTTAAAAAGCTCTTTAGGATCTTGAGATGGAAAGCTTTTATTGAAATAGAAAGAACTCATTGCTACCACTGCTTGAAGGTATTGTTTTCAAGGTTTGTTTTGATATATTCTGCAACTAAAATGTCTTATCAAGAGCCTTGCATCATTGCAGGATAGACTGCAGTCTAAAACCCTTGTACCGTGACATTTTTTCATCCTTATATTCAATAATAAATGGTTACATGACAAAAATGTCCTAATCAGGGCAAAACAAGCTTTGTAGTCTTAATAGAGATGCTGTTAAGAGTGAGCTGCTCTTGCACAAACAGGTATTGAGTTTATACATGTGGGATGTGAGGGAAGCCTATGCTACTGCAGTGTGCTCTGTGCCACATCTGAGGTAACATCATGCTATTGTCAAGGGCTGATTTAAGACCTCCCATGGATTCCTCTATTCACCTCTCCAAAAAGCCTTGTTAAACACAAGGGTATCACAGAGTAGGCTGCATGAATCCTACTGTAGTGCTTATTTAGTGGCTTTAAACTGAGGGCAGGTTTAGATGAGATGTTGGGAAAAATTCTTCCCTGTGAGTGTGGTGAGACACTGGAACAGGACCCCCTGAGAAGCTGTGGCTGCCCCATCCTTGGAAGTGTTCAAAGCAAGGTTGGATGGGGCCCTGAGTAGCCTGGTCTAGTGGAAGGTGGCCCTGTCTGTGACAGTGGGGTTGCAATGAGATGATCTTTAAGGTCCCTTTCAACCCAAACCATTCTACGATTTTTCAGTGGGTCCGCAAGATAAGTCTTGTTTGACAGGAACCAAGGAATTTTATGTATTTGTCAAATCCTGTGCATTTATTCTGAAAAGAAGTGTTCTCGCAGTGTTTGCATAAATGACTTAGTGCATTTGTTGGTATAAATCAATGAAACTGTGACTTTGTAGGCTTTACAAATATAGTTAATATACTATGGGATTTTTCTGTTCAAATAGTAAATGAGTGACAATTTCAGTAAGTGAAATGCCCTTTTCTTCAGTCCAGCTGCAGACTAGACATAACTTCTGCTGGACTTCTTCCCCACTAGCTCCTGATCTCATTTCAAATAAATATTGTCAGGAGAGTTTTTTTTGTTTTAGCTTAGTGAAATAGGTTCTCTTCAAGACCAACTCATTTAGCACTGGACCCACAGAAAATGAATACAACAGAACAACAGATCTAGATTTATTGTAGCTAAACACTGAGACCTTGGGTGTTGAGAACCAATGCATCAAGGTTATGGCAACAAAACGGTACATCAAAAAAACAGTCCCAGAGTCTTCTGAAAAAAAATCATAATCTGATCCTGGTGAGTGATCTGAGTTTGAAAAGCCAGGCACTGTTTGTTATGTACTGGCTATCTACAGGTTTAGCCTTGTGCAAGGATGTCAAGAAAATTTCTCCCTGGCTCGTACACCTGTATTCCTTCCCCATGGAGACTGCAACATGCAGAAGGTGAGGGACAGCATTTGTCATCTGGTTTGCATTGAATTAGAAGGTGAATGAAGCACTGAATGGGACTGAAGAACTTGGAAGGGCTCCCAGGTCCCACAGTTTGAGCATAACCATGCATCTACAAGCCTTGATCCTGTACATTTTTGTCATGATCTCATTGATAATGTAGCTGGAGTTGCTCACTAAGTCTGAAATTCCAATGGAAAGACACATTTTCCGATTCAGGAAGGCAGAAGTTAGCAAGCATCCCCGCAAGGCTGGGAACGACCACTAATGTATTTCATAAAAATCTGCACAGTCATCTTTCCACTGCTGGGCAGAGGTAACAACTCTTGCAGGTGTGTGTGCGTTCCTCTTGCCTGCAGAACATCTGGCTGAAGTGCAGCTGTGCAGCTCAGAGCAGCTGGGGTGTCTGAGATGGGCTCAGTCCACGCCTCAGCCCATCCTGTCCCTGCTGCCAGCTTTCTGTCCAGCCTCTTCTCAAGGGTCTCTGCTGAGGGGAAACTCAGAGCCTGCCCTAAGGACCATACTGCAGTGCTGCATTGTCCTTTTCTCCAGTGCGTGTTTTTCCTTGGTCTAAGTTGACTCCTGCTTGCTGCATTGCCTGTGTACGTTTTGTTCTCTTCTCAAGGACACGGGGCATAAATCAGTCCTTTCCTGTATGCATGATTTATTAGCTTTTATTTCTTTATTTACGCAGTTTTAAGTGCCTGCACCCCTTCTCAGGTATCTCTTCTATAGGAACAACCAGAATTCTTTCTATCTTTTCTAATTGGTCACGTTTTTGGGTTTGCTCTCTGATGTTGTGATGCAGTGGGCTCTGCTAGGGATTCCTGTCTGCATCTTGCTGAAGCAGATGGTGACAGTATAGCAAAGAGAGCAGAATCATTGTGGGATGGTCTTTACAGGCCTGACTCTCTATGTTCCTGTGCCATGACTGCCATTTTGTGAAACAGGAACTCTCACTCAATTAATCTTCAGCTAAAATAATTTGAAATTCTAACTATTTTTTTTTTTTTTTTCAATTAGGGTTCAAATTCTTAACTACTTAGTGATTTTACACTGTATGCATCTTTGGCTGGTTTTTCACAGGTACCATATCTCAAAGTGTTTACCCCATTTTTCTGAACATTTTTCCAGATTGCCACAATCACTATGAAATCTGTTTCTGTTTTCTTGATAAACTGTCAGTCTTTCCAATTTTCTTGTCATCAGAAGGTGACAGCTACATGTCCTGTGATCGTGCCACTACAGAAAGCATTGAGCCTAGCAACATTTAGGACAAATCCTTTGCAGAAACCATGATGATCTTGCAGAAATCATGCAGACCTTGCCTAAGTGTGGAAAAATGACAGAGGTAATTTCTCTTTGAGCATGATAATCCAAAGAGTTTTCTACTTAACCTGCAGCAGTTTAATTCATGCCTTTGTTAGGCTATCGTGTAAGATCACATGGCAAATGTTATTAGATTCGAGGTACAATATTAACTGTTCCTCCCTTATCCACACGGCCTATTATCTCATTAACAAATAAATGATGGTTTCTTGGCAAGATGACTTCCTGACAAAATCTTTGTTGGGTGTAACCCATTTCCTTATTATCTTGCAGGCACTTATAATATGTTTGATTATTTAATTTGAGAACTTTTCCAGGAAATGAAGCTAATTAATAATATTCCAGCTCCTTTTTGAAGAGTGGAAAATATAATAAAAATCTAATCCTTTCTTCTACTGCAAGTCTACCATTAATTTCCAAGGCTAGCCTGTAATCTGAGATCTCATCTCTTAGAGATCTGAGCTCTGCTATCACTTCTAACACAGGTTTGAGCAGCCTGGAATAGAAGGAGACCTGAATTTGGAAACTCTTAACTTAGCAGAAACCAAATCTGGTTGATATGATGTATGATTGTATGGATATCCCACTTTTTAAAAAAAAATATTCATGAGTTCTTGGGTACAGTTGACAGTCAGGCCAGCTGGAAGAGCTTTGCCAGGCTGGTAAGCCTTTCTAATTCTCTTCCAATCCCTTTTTCACAGAAGTGATCAAAATTATTCCCTTGTTTCTTCCAAGATGACAGGTTGCTGGTGGTGTACTAACTTGGTAGATCAAGGAACAAATTATTATCTAGTAATACTTCAAAGCTATTACACAGATCAAAAATCTCTTTGCCTTTACTAGGGAAAGGAAGGGAGCTGATAAAATAGCAGATTTTCCAGGCTTCATGTATCAGCCTTTTCCCCATGACACACATGCAGGAAAGGCTGGGCACAGATTCTTCTGGAAAATGCATCACTGTGGCACTGCTGGAGCCAGACTCTGAGATTTAGGAGCTAAACACAGTGGGTTGGGATTCTTGCTCATGTCTGACTTTACTGCTATCAGAAACTTACTTTTTTCTGGTAACTTTTCTTCAGTGAATTTTATCTTCAGAAAAACAATGCAGGGACCTGTCTTGCATTGGATGCTGCTAACAGTACTTTTTCTGTATTTTAATAACTTTCTTCTGCTATCTCTCTGCCAATAACTGAGCATCTTCTGATCTATTTCTATTCACTTGGTATAAACATAGTAATGATGCCCATGTATCTTCTTAGTCAAGAGCATTATATACCTTTTACATACATAGAAAACAAATTTTCCAGAAAGGCAGTGATAAGGGTCGTTTTGTGCTGTATGCTATTTAATCTTCCCTGTGTCAGCTCTGACCCTTGCTGAGGAATTGAAAAGATGTAAAACAGCAAAAAGTAATTTACCTTCCATTGTTTAGTCCATTCAGCTTTCAGAATCAGATCTAAATGGTTTGCATTAATTACTGTGAAACCTCATGAGGTCTGGAGATCTATCTTTATGGGGTTGCAAAAGATAGAGGCTGCCTCAGCAGAATAAGGGTAGGGTTTTTTTTTTTATTATTTGCCTTTTGGTTACAAACCTTTTCTATTCAAGTATTATAAGTAAACCTTTTTTTTTTTCCAATCAGCAAAAATTGTTTGAAGTTGCCATAGAGAAAAAAAAAAAGTATTAGAATCTGTAGCCTAATTCTGGTGAACTTTGCAAGGGTTAGTGATTAAAATATGGAATTTCTGTCTATGTATCTGCACAGAGTAATTTTTATTGCAAGAGAAGTCATGGACTGAACACTGATTTCTGTTTCTAACCAATACTCAATGTGTTTACACACAGCTCCATATTTTGGGAAAGTTTTCTGAAGACTAATAAAACTGGCAAGCAGCTCAGCATCGGCAAAATGATTACATTTTAAATGAAATGGACTTTCAGTGACGTACTGCTCAAAGTTAGTGGAGACAACTGGCAAATTGAGGGTGGGAGAAGATCAATACATAGAATCTACAGAACTTTGAATCTGTTATCCGAATTATTGATTGAGTGGAGAATTAAAGCAGAGATGCAGTGAGTTTAATTCTACTGTGTGACAGGTGGAAAATGGGTACATTAATTAGGGAGCCCCAGCAGGAACGTTCTCAGCAGGACTTGTGGTTGCTCCAGGGAATCCTTCAGTAATTCTGCCTCATTTTGTGTTGTGTTTGATGATGTCATTCTTAAGTCTCATTTTTCTGTGCACTGCACTTTTTAATCTTTAAACATTCTGTCTTGCAGAGCCAGACAATAATTGTGTAGAGTGGACATAAGCAGGGGATCTGGGTGGAACACTTCTGGGTGTTTTAGGATGGTTCTGTCAGATTTCATTGATCAAAAATCACATATTTTGATAAAAGTAAACAGTTACCATTTGCTGTGCTTAACGAGCAACAGGCAATCTCCTCTATAAGTCCTTTTTATTGCATTTCAGAGTTGTCTGGCTTTCCCTCTTACATGGCAATTCACTTTGCTTTCACTTATAAAACCTTTGCCACTCTCTTGATTTATTGCTTTCTTAATCTGAAATAAATATAACAACTTAAAATAGCCTGTTGCTTTTCAGGTAAGGCAAAATATAGCAAATTGTGTGAATGACTACAGGACTCAGGAATGGGAAGTGACAGAACATGTGCAGCCCATTACCCAAATGTATCTCAAAGATCCATGTGCTATGTTTTGATTTCTCTCCTCCCTGGCACAGAGGTTCTGGCATGAAGTGTACCCTCTGGGCCTGTGGCAAGTGCTGTGGCTCTTCATGGAAGACAGAAGTACTCTGTCCAGCACCAATTCCCATTGGTTTCTAACAGATCAGAGTCAAGCTGCAAAGGCAGCTCTGGCATAGGGAGAATTTGGTTCTAACTGTGACAAGAAATGCAAACAAAAATGAAAATTAACACCTAATGCTGTCATGTAATACAAAACTGTCAGAACCAATTCCAAACCCATCAGACTTTATGTTCATTTGGACTATTTTGAGCATTTTGTGGACATTTTTCCCTTGACTACATTCTTGGTTTGAGTCAGTAAGATTGGTGTCCCAGTTAGGAGACAGGGAGAGGTAAACATAGAGACCTTTGAAGTAAATTACTCCCCTGATTTATTTCTGTCTCACCTCTGCAGGAAGTAACGTTGCTTCAATTTTTCATCGTGTTGCTTGAAACATTAAAGTCTTAAAGTAGGCATTTAGTTCCCTGTTTTCCAAACGTTTACTCACAGACTACTGGGGATTCATGTTTGTTGCCTGAGCAAGGAGCTGCCTTTCATCACCTGCAACAAGAGAGGGGCTTATAATTCCCTGCCACTCTCAGGCAGCTTTCACTGCTGGACACTGGACCAGTGTCACACTGGACCTTTCACACTGGGACTGGGGTGTCCCAGTGTCCATGGCTAGTGGAAGTATTTTGTATTTGAAACAGGGAGAGGGGGCTGCCCACATCCAGAGGTGCTTTCACGATCTGCAGCTCCAGGCTTGCTGCTCTGAAGCTGTGAATGCCTTGTCTCTTAAGGTTCAAGGACTCCTTCGTGCAGAACAAGTTTTCCAAGGCTACACACCCGTGCTTTAATTTTTAACTTGTCCTAGAGCCACACCCTCTGGAAATACTGTGGCTGCGGCTCGTGGGGTTGAGTTGAGCAATCCACACTGGGGCTGATCTAAGCAGTCTCCACACAGTGGGGCTGCTGCCAGGTTGGGGTGCTCTCAGGGCTTCCAGCTCCAGCACAGCCTTCCAGAGCTTCCAGGTGCCCTCCTGCAGCATCATCTGAAACAGGGAGTTTGAAAACTCTGCTTAGGAAGGCAGCCTCATGAGGTGTGACCTGCAGCTTGGGGCCTGGAGTCCTTCGAGATGCTCCCAGTCTGCAGCTGCTGAGAAGCTTTTTCATCTTTTTCATAATGATCAGTTCACCTTGAAAAGGTGATTTCACTTTGGGGCCAAGTGAAGCGAGCCCAGGAAACCTTTCCCAAAGCAGAGGGCTATGAACACACTGAGTAGAATGAGAATGAACAGGACCAAGGGCCTTTCTTTTCCCTTTCACATTGCTGGTTCCTATGGCTGTTTCCCAGTCAATCTGAGAAATGGCGTGTTTCAGTTCTTTCAAAATGCAATTTTTTGGAAGTCTCAGATCTTCATTTCAACCCAATTTGGAGCAAAACCTCATAAAACACATTTTTTTGCCAAGTGCTCTTTATATTGGCTAGCTCTATTAATTGTAGCAAATGATCCATGATACTGCAGTATATCCAGGTAGGTGTCATATGCTGTCTAAAAGGAAACCACCCTGTTGTCCCTCTATTATATCAAGTTCAGAAACAATGTGTTCCTACACACTCGTAATAGGTGCAGGAGATCTTTAACCAAAGCTTAGTGAAGTGTGGCTGTAAATATCAAATACTGAGTAAAGAGAATAACTATTTTCAGATTTTTATGCAAACCTTTGAAAGACAGGCACAAACAAAATTGATAACAGCAATGTCTCTAAATAGAAAAAGAACCTGGAAGAAACAGTCCTGCAAGTAAGGAGAGAATGATTAGTACTAAATCCTGTTATTAATATTAGTCTTGTTCATTCAGACTAATATATTCCAAGCAATCCCTGCTGACTTGTACAACACAGACTGATATTTATTGCATTGAAATGGTGAAGATACTTTAACTGATCACAAATGAGCATGAATGATCATCTGAGTACACACAGGGCAATGACATTCCATCAGCAAAGTACAGCAAAAGTCAACAACAAAGTCAGAGTTACTTCAGCTTCCAGGGCTTTTCTTCTATGGTAGGCCAAGGACACGTTTTCAAATGTATTTCAGTAAAAAGAATTAATTCATTTTGAAAAAAGGCTTATACCTCCAGTATTGCCACATCAGAGTGATGTGATTTTGTCATGCATGCTGCAATCTAGTCCTACAAAATGTCAGTATTTCTGTGTCCAATTTGGTAACGTGGTATTGTGGTGGGATTGGTGACCTTACCCATTTTGTTTTAAATATTTTGGTAGAAAAGTTACTGTTTCTTTGGAATAGAGTTTTTTCTCTCTATGTTTTATATTTTTCTGTAGCAGTTCTGTATATGAATCACTTTAAGAAGAGAGTAAAACTGAATTACATTACATGTGACCCAAGTACAAAGGTTCAAATCAGATTTTCCTTAAACATTGCATTTATGATTATGTACATGATTATACAGTCTTTTAATAAAATGAAATGACAGGGATATGACATATTTGAAGCAGGGGTCAGATAATTAATTCACACATCAGACTGTTTTCTCTTGCAGCTTTCTAAAATTCTTCTGAGTCTGGTATGTCTCTCTAATTCAGTGTAACCTGTACATTTGTGAAATGGTATTCATTATGTCTGAATTCTTGTATCCTGTCACAGAGATTATTTTCCTGACTATATGCACTATAGATTATGTATTTAGCCATGTCTGTCTCCATTCATAATCTGTGGACTGATGCTTCTTTGTGATATATGTGGATGAACTTCAGGACATGTGATAGACACTAAAATTTTGCTTATAAATTATCCAAAGTATTTATTACAGTTTTTGTCATGTGGTCAGTTGAAGAAACTTCTCCTGAGGATCAGGAAAGAGCAAGTAGAAAATTGACATGATAAAATTCAAAAGGTATGTGGCTGAAAAATTAAGAGAAGGTGTCAAGGAACAATGGATCCAACTTTCTTCTACAGTTTAGAGCATCTATAAAGCCACTTACTTAAAGAGGAGGGCTATTGAATCTTCAGGTAGCCAACAAAGGACAACAAATCCAAGTCCAAACAGAAGTCTGCTTGTCACAGTGGACAATTAGGGCCATCAGGAACAGGGCCCCAAGGCACTATTGCATTAGGCATAATATATAAATAATAAGGTGATATATTGTAGCAAGAGTTATTAGATAAGCTTTTATTAGGAGAAAAAATTGCTTCCTTCAAGTGATGTGACTATAAGAAGTAGAGAGATCATGTGGTCTTTGGTGATCCGTTCTGCTCTGAGTATCAAAAAAATAAAGAAATAATTTTATAAGAAATTGTGGGTCAGTGCAGTATTGAAGATCATTCTTAAAGGTTGTGTAATTTGATACTCATTGCAGTTCAAATAGGAAAAATAAAACATACAAGCATCTGAAGAACTAAAGTATGCAAAGAATTCACTGACTTTTGACCTTCTTTCTTCTGTGTAGATGAATGCTTTCACTTGCATTTGAAAACTCACCAGCGTAGCCTGCTCTATGATTAGCAATGCATTCTGCTGTCAGGGAACTGGCAGCTTTCAGCCTCTAAACAAGGGCTTGTAACAACAGAGTAAGTGCACATGCTCATGCTGTTTTGATGGTACTTCTATTTTTTCTGTGGTGTGTTTATACCAGTCTCTTTCGTCCTTGTCTTACTAATATCATCCTGGTTGTGTCTGTACATTTCTGCAATTGCTTATCCATGCTTACTGTCTTTATGGTGGTTAAAATCCTTGCAGAACCTTATTCATAATAACCCACTTGAGCTGTTCTTGATGGGTACATCAAGGTCTTCTGTTCTTCTACCACATTTTTGCTTTTTTATTACCTTGGATGAGATTAATATAAAAATTTTAAAGACATTTCTTTGCTTGCGTTAAAACTCAATGAAATATTCCCTTCTGGTCCATTGACCATGTTGTTATGTGTGGACACAATGCCACCAATGAATATTGAAACTTTTATCTCTAATGCTTCAGAATTAAACTTTCTCTGTGTGGAAAGGTGCTGTCTTCCTTTCTGCTAACTGGTCACCAACCATTAATTTTTCTAATACATTAGGCACAGTTTGGGGAAAGTTTGGACTCCCTCCTTCTCTTGTTCTGTTGCTGCATATTCATTTCATAATGATCTCTGCAGAAATCATGACCTAAATGCACTTTGTTTAAATCCCAGCTTGCTTGTACCCTCCTGTATATGAATAGAATTTTTTCCAATACCATCACTGAATCTTCTCCTTCCTTCTCTCCACCCATTTATTGGTTTGATTTTGCTCTCTTTTGGCTACACATAATTTGCAGAAGAGGATTTAATTCTAAGTGCAAGAATAACATCACCTATATGTTACAGGAGCTTAGGATGAAAAGAAACTTTCTTATAAGACATAAACTTTTTTCTTTACTTTTTATTCCAAATGTTTTTAGTTGGAATTGTGCCTTTAA
>WAAG01034285.1:18336-30232 GCA_013390105.1 Tichodroma muraria
ATTCGACCTACAGATAATAACAAGACTCAGAGTATTCTCTAGGACAATTGTTAATCACTATTCTCCATCTACCAAAGATGTGCTCCTCAACCTTGTAAGGCCTAAATTAAAGTAAAAATGTTTGCTGATAGAGCTGTGGGGCCAAGCACTCCTGGTGGACACCTGGCCCAAAATATAATTTGCAAAACTGCAAGTGTACCAATATAAGACAAGACGATATTAGAAGTTTAAGTTAATAAAAAATATAAAAAATAAATTAAAAAACCCCCATGAACTTTGCTGGAATTACAAATGGTACAGCACAGGTACAAGTTTCTGCCCTAGACCTGTCCTGAGGGAAAATGGAGGCTTCACCGCTGGCTGTAGGTAATTGCAGTGGAAACAGAAATTCCTCTTTGTATTTCTCAAAAAACTGACCAGGAGCTTCCTGTGTCTCCTCCCTTGGTCCTGTCCCTATCAGATCAGTTCTTTCCTACCTCTCCTTCTAACTTTTTGCCTCCTTCATTTGCACCCAAATGAATGAAGAATAAATTGTCCAGTATGGAAATAAACGGAACAGAACTTGTTACAAAAATTCCCCAAAGAGATACCATGGTTGCACTTTCTTCATTCCACACCTGCAAATCCTCATTGTCTTTGATGGTGCTGAGGAAGGACTGAATCTGACCCTGCCTTTTAATACTTACCTTTTTCAGCATTTTCTTCCTTTTTGGTTATGTAGAGAACTCAGCTGGAAATCTCTGCACAGCTTAGTCTTTCTTGAATTTGTAGTGATATCACGGTTAGCTTCTTCATTTTTTTGTCATGTACATCCTATCAAATCCTGTCAGGGAGTCTGAAATATCTGTTCCCAACCTCCTTCCTCAGCCCTAGAAAGCCAACAGCATTTAAGTTTCCAGGGATAAAAAAAGTAACTTGGAGACCTGTCCTCATTCAGTTCTGTTCTGCTGCAGGCCCCATGATCATGGGCAAATAAATTGGGCACTTAGTGACATTTCTCATCTCCAAGGGGTACAGGTCTGCTAAAGATGCTCTGAGTCTGTAGGATGGCAAAAGTATAAGGTGCAGGGAAAATATGAGTTTCAAGGGGTATTGTGAAGGAAAAAAAAACATTATCAGAGCTTTGCAGTGCATTTGCAGTCAGCAGGAAACAGTTAATACATTTCCTGAATCCTGACATGATGAACTTTAAACTTTTATCTTTGGACAACGACATATCCAGCTTTTTCTTTTTTCCCCCTATCACTTTAGGTTTATGACAGTGCGTGGGTGAAAATAAAAAAAACCTCCCAAACTGCAGAGACTATGAGGAAAGGTAAACAATGCTTGGTAATTTCTTGGATTAATGTTTCTGTTACAGGCATGACTTTTCTTGTGTACAGGATTTTTTAAAAAAGCAGAAGTCACAACATGTACTAAGCATCCATGCAATTAAAGAGTATTCTGTGCCATGAGATAGACTTTTCTTTGTGATATTTTTATATAGCTGGAGTTAATGCTGAATATAATCTACATCCAATCAATGGTATTGTGCATCATCAGATGAAAAACATATTCAACATAACTGCTGTTAGTTCCTGTTTAAAGCCCTAATCAGAGTCTATGCCAACATGTAATCACACTGCAGAATAAATTGTTATAATATAAAGTATGTGGAATAGATAGTAAGACTCACTAAAAGACTGCTTTCCATCTCCAGAAATAATTGCTGAGAGGTTTCCTTGGAAATGCCTCAAACCACATGACCAAATGACTACAACAACTTCAACAGTACAGAGTGCAGGGTGAGAACCTGTCCTGCTCAGGAGCCAATAAATGCGGAGAGGGAGAAGGTGCCCAGGAGGTCTGTCCTGCCTAATTCCTCTCTAAGCAGAGTCCACCATAAAGTTCAGGTACCTTGATACATTTAAGGAAGACTAAGGGATGCAGAGATTCCCAGATGAGTTCTCTGCAAGTACTTAAACATCTGGACTAGGATAACATTTCCAGTGATGCTCATTTATGATGTTAAGTGCCTCCTTGATTGTGAATGTTTTATCCCAGGAAGTCTATGTGGTCAAAAAGACCCTTTTGGCGTACAATCCTCTCCTTGCTTCACTCTCATTCTGCACAGAAATGTCCTGGTGATGAGTCAGGCAGCCTTGGATCAGGGCAGTGTTTCAAGTCTTTCTCCCCCTCACCCCCAACCAGAGGTAAGCAGCACAGCAGCCTTTTTATGGTATTTGCTTCCTCCAGTTCAGGTCCTGAATTGTCCATCCAGGTGTACAAGAATCTCACTGTCTTCACATGTGCTATTCTCATGGAAGGTAGGTCTGTCTCAAAAGTTTCTCTTTGCCATAACAGCCCAGCTTTTCTGGAGTGGGGTGTTTAGCACATCTCTGCTAGCCTGGCTCTCTTTTGGGCTGAAATAGTAGCCAAGCTGACAAACTAGAGAAGGCAGTAATGTGTGGCAGCGGGTGTGGAGGGTCTGTGAACAGAGCCGGGTAGGTGTGCAGCCAGCTGGGGATGCACCTTGTTGTATGGACCAGGAGATGGAATGCTGTGCAGCTCCTATGGCATTAATGTGGGAAGAGAGGCTTCATTCTAGTGCAGAGCTTTGTGTGCTCCAGTGACAGCTGCGGGACAAGGAGGGGATTTGCAAAAAGGCTGAGTTAATTTTATGTGTTTCTAATCTCTTCCCTTCCTCTTGTGCCTCTCCTAAATCTCCCCTGCTCCAAAAACTCATTCTGGGTGAGACCTTTGTAAGAATCCAGAAGGTATTAAGCCTGGGAGGCAGTCAAGACAATGAGAGGCACAAACTCTTTAAGGCCTGACTGTTCATGTATATGCAAACATCTGTGTCCTGAATTTGAAGGGTCTGTGAATGATACTGCTAAACAGAAATATAGTGTGTTAATTCTTCAAAAGAGATTAAAAGAGGCAGTTTTCCTCTTTACTTTTGCTGTTGCCTAATTGCCAGGACCTCGCTAGTATTGGGTCACAGGGTGGGTCTCTGCTGGGTTGCCCTGCCTCAGGCCCCTGGTTCTGGAGCCAGGTACCTCTGTCAGGCAAGTGATTTCTCCCCAGTGTCCATTCTATCCAAGAGACTGAAGGGCCTTAAAGCCAGGACTGCAGGTGATCTGGTAAGGCATGATGTGTCTTAGGTCTTTTGTCCCCTACTGTGCAGTGGATCTTTTCCTCACCGTCTCCTCGTCCTTTCCTATCACGTTCTGGTTGGCTCAGCTCTACAAAACTGGAGATGTATGGATCTGTCTTGCTTTCCCCAGAAAGTCTCTGCACTGCTTTAGAGAGAGCTATCAAGCATGTCCAGTGACTGTCACTCTCCCTTGTCTGCAGAAGCCTCTGGACCCATCTAATTAAGATGCTGTGCTTTGCTCTTGGTGTGTGCACACAGAGCACTCAACACAAAAGAAATCTGTCTCCCCTTCACTGCCTCTCTCCTGCTTGGACAAAATGAAAATCAAACTCTGCAGTATAAACATGAGGGTTACAAAAGTGTTTCTGGCTTCTTCGGATGTTGTTACTATGGAACATATAGACCAATAGCAGAATTATGATTTAAACACTCTCCCCATCATGAATCTGCTATTGCACAGTTTTTAATAAAATAATTTGCAGCCGCTCCCAATCAGTTGTGTCAGCAGATTTAGTTCATCTTTGAGGCCCAGCAGGGATGACAGTCTATTTGTTATTAGAGTAATAAATAAACAAGGAACTTGTCAGAGGCAAAACTGCTATGTGTGCCTTTGTAAGATAAATGCTGTCTTTGAACAGACAAATATTTACGGTGTTACAGACCAAAATTGTCATCCTAGCTGAAGGCCTAGTATTATGAAATTAAAGAAAAAAAGATTATGATTTCTAGATCTTTCCAGTGAAGGCAAAGATAGCTCTACCTAATGAAAATGGATCAATAGATTTCATGATAATGAGCAGGCCATTTTAGTAAAGCTATAGCCCTGTAGCTCTGTATCTTTCTACAGAGAAATTTATGTTGAGTATTCATGTCAGCATGCTATTGGTATAGCAAATATAAACATTTTTTAACATCACCTTCCATTTCATGTCCCCGAGACTGCACTACATATGTTTTCTGAGGCTTTTTGCAGGAGGTTTTCTGAAACGCTTTAGAGGAATTAGGAGAAAGGATTTACTGAAAATCAATGTGATTCCTGATTCGAGTGCTGTAGAGCCTTTGAAAATCTTCAGAGGAGAATGCAGGAGGCTGGTTTGTTTATTCCCGCCTAGCCTACATGAAATTGAATGTTTGAGGAATTGCTGTATTCTGTACAGAAGTGGAAAGAAATGTTAAGTCTAAAGTTTATTATACAGCAAGTGATCTTCTATATGACTACTCTTCCGTGGTGGTAAACCAGTCACTGAATCAACAGACAGAAAGAAATACAGAGTTGAGGGGTCAAAACAAGATTGGCAAGGCTCTTAAGAATGAAAAGATGTGAAGCGTGAAAGCAAAAGGAAGCCAGCTGTTATCAACTTTTAGGAGTTAAAGTTCCTGCATTTCATTAAAAATCAGGGAGGAAATAAAAGATTCATCAAAGTGAAGTGAAAATTCTGCTTCTCCTAAAAGAATTCCCAGGAGTTCTCAGAAACTCCCAAGACGAGTTAACACCTCTCAGACCAGGCATTATTGTACATTTAATTCAGTCTTAGACAGAACATGTTATGCGCAGGCTGCTCCTTGTGGTGTTCAGATCTGTCACTGTGTTTATTTGTTTCAGTAAAATATATCAACCATGGGCAGAAACACTGAAATTTGGACAGTTCCAATATGAAGTGTAGCCACAGCTCCCAAATCCTTGATACAGATGCATGGTTTTTTTGGAAGCAGGAGCCTAAATGAAAAATGGCATTGTTAGCCACAAATGGTGCTGCTTTTTGGAGTGATGTGTGTTAGACAGGAGATGCTGAGGAATGAAGTGATGCCAGTGTTACCTGTCCTTGTGCTTTGATAAAAGGGATCTCTGACTCTAGCCAGCAAGTTCCTTTAGAAAATTATGATTCTCTTAACTTATGCTACCTCTTATGATCTTCATGCTACAATTATATATTTAAAAAAGTGTTCAGAGGGAAGTCACAGCTGGGGGTTGACTTTAAGTTACTTCGTGAGCTGCATCAAATCTCATTTAGAAACAGGTGAGGCTTACTGAGGACTCCCTCAGAGCTTCTCTTCAGGCAAAACTTTGATTTCTGTCCTGTGTTGTTACAGTGTGAGGACAGCATAAAGGTAAGTCCAGGGCTGATCTCACTTGCCTTAATTTGTCAGTGTGACTATCACATTTACCTTGTTTATAAGCATGTAACTGAAATAGGAATTGTTCCTTTTGCATTTCACAGGAGCTAAAATGCAGAACTTACTGCTATTACTTTAGTAGTATTTTTATAAGCTGGATCCATCTTTCAGTGCTGTCATTATACCAGAGTTTATTATGATCTGCAAGCTAAATAGCCTGAGCAGCAATAAGAAGCAAATTAAAAACCCCAGAGCAGTATGATTTCATTCTTTTTCACTGTGATCTAACTGTAATGTAAAGCTTGCTTTTTTTTTTAAGGGGAAATAAAATTTGCTCTTCTGTCACCTTGTTTCTCTTTTAAGAGACTACCTCATTGCCCAATTCACCAAAAATAATTTCCTAAGCCCATTATTTTGTGCTGCATCCTGATGTACACACAATTTGCTGAGATCATTTTTTCTGACTGTCATCCAGCAAGCCACAGCTACAACGGTGCTTGTGCCCCACATGGGACACAGGGAAGCAAGATTAACCACCATCTAATTTCTACTTTTGTCATAAATGTTGCCTATAACACATGGCAGACAAAGTGTGCTCTCTGAGGAGTTTGACACAGCCACTGTCTGGCAGTCTGGGTGGTAGAGAATATATTATTTATCATACTCAATGGGATGAGGCGGGCACTGAAGCTACTTATTGGAGCAGCTGTGAACCCCCAATCTCCTTAATTTTCAAAACAGGTAATTAACTGGAAAGTCATTTATAATAACTACTGACATCTCCAGAAACCACAGAATGGGTTGTTAACTTTGCAACTTTATTGTACTGATATTTTTGTTGACAGTCCTGTACTGAAGTCTGTCAGGAAATCACATATTCTTTATACTGAAGGAGAAATATATCTGAACATTTCTGACATGTCAATATTAACCTTGGACTCACTTGGAAAAAAATGGTTGGAAGCTGGGTATTTTGCAGGACAGAGCAGGGGGTTGTTCTCAGCTGTGCTTATTTTTTAGCCACTGTGTGGAAAAATGACCAGAATCTGAGCAACCAGCATTTCATGTAGTAAGAACTTTTCCACATGCTTTATTCTGATGCTGAATTGAATCCTAAAATAAAAATATGCATCTGTGTGAGGACTGACGTGCTGGGAAGGGCAGAGGACCAGTGGCCATAAGGCTGCTGCAAACAAAAATCTGCTCTGCTTCACTCCAGCTTAAGTAGAGGGCCAAGGTCCTGGACACGGTGGAGAATGAATTGGTTCTAACAGGGCTGTCATTCCAGATAAGCAATCAGATATTTAATGTGGTAATGTGGAGAATCATCTTATGAGTCCGTGTATCAAAACTGACTGGTAAATGGAGTCAGTTTTGGCATCCAGGTGCAGAGATAAGGGTCTGGCAAATGCATTAGACAGAAGAGAGCCATCAGATCGGTGTCCTTACTTTATACTCTGCTCCACTGCGATAAAAACTTCCATCTTCAGATGACTATCAGAGAGACTTAGGCTGAATTTTCTGCTCTTCTCAGGAAGGTTGCTCAGGGTGAAAGACATCTGATTCAAGCAAATGTTTCTGTTGAATATTTCTGAGCTATGAGGTGTCTTTATTATCGTGTTTGATTCGTGTGAACAGAAAGCAGAATTCAGCAGAAATCTGGTCTTTGCTAACCGAGTATCATTTGTCAAAATATACTTGATATTAATAAACAAACCCCCAAATATGTGGCAGTAAGCAGCAATGTAGTCTATCTATCAGATGATGTTTTTCTTCTAAACTTGGCAGCATTGTTCTGGAGTTTGGGTTTATCTTAGAAAACGACTGTCTGTGGCTGCTAGAAAACAAGAGAAGTTCTTTGTAACCTCACAAACCACAGATTTATGACATCCCTAGAAATAAGAGCAGCTTGTTGGTAAGAGTGATAGCAGAAACCAGGACTCCAGCAGAAATTTAAAAAACACTCAGCATTGCATAATTCTGCATAAATTGAAATGTGTCCTGTGAACGGGTTTAGGCAAAGGGGCAGTACTTGGAAAAATTCATCCCATTGCAGAGGGTGTATGTATGGAGCACGCATGTTGGGGTGGTGTTTTGTGAGCAGTATTCTCCAAATGGTGTTTCTGTGATCTTAATTTAAAGACATTCAAAGCTGAAAAAGAGAAACTGAAATAATAAGTCTGGAAAAAGGAAATAAATACTTTTCATGGTAAATCTGTCTGAGAAGTTGAATCTTTGAGGCAGATTCTCCTGTTGACTTCCCCCATTCTTAATACACAATAAATGCTGTTGCCCAGAGTCTCTGACTCATTTTGTGAGGGCTGTGAACATGGAGTGGACAACAGAGATTTTATTCTGATTCAACTCAGAGATTTTATTTACTAAGTGAAATTTTGTTTCTAAATTTGCCTAATCTAATTGGGTTTTGTCTATTGTAGAGGGAAGCACATCTTCCTTCTTTGGTGAACATAAAATTAGTTTTCATTGGCGATTTGGGTTTGTTTGTATCTATATAAGCTTTTTCTCTAAATGAGTTTGTTCTTTCTAAAGCAAATATCACTCTCATATTTTGGAGGTGCAGAAAATTTGTAATCTTGTTTCTTCATTTTCCTTATTATGTTGTGTTAATTTATGTATACATTAACATGTATTTGCATGATTTATTCATTTAAAGCTTGTTTATTTGAAAAGGAGCTCAAAGAACTTTATCACAAAAATGCTAAATTCAACACCATTGACAGAGTGTGTATTTTTGGACTTTAGCCACGAGAGTAAAACAGGGGTCTATCATTTCATTTGATTAAAAAAAATTTCTGAAGAGACATTTTCCATTATTTTAGTTACTGAGGGTGAAATTCTGCAAGAAATATGAGGATTAAGGAGAAAGTGTTGAGTTCGAAGGCTCTGATGTGTAAGATATTGTCTGGAGTATTTTCTTCTGGTCCTGGTGTAAATCTGGCAGATTTAGGGGAGGCAACAGTAGATTAGGGCAGACCTAATGGTTGTAAAGTGCTGTGAAACAGAATTCACAAAGTCCATCTTCAGCAATCCAGGAAAATAGGTTTCTTCTCTAAAAAAGTTGGAAAAAAAAAAGAAAATATCTTCATTAAATTAAAAGCTAACATTTGCTAATGTTCAAAACCCCAAAGTTCCTTTCTTTACCTGTAACGATGAAATCAACTTCATGGGAAAAAAGTAAACTTTCAGGAAATTGTCAGATGGTGCTGGTCCTTCTTCAATCTTGAGCATGTTAGACCAGAGCTAAGACAAAGGAAATAATTGACTTTTTCTGGGATCACTCCTTGGATCCAGTCTCCACTGCACATCAAAGTTGTGACCTTGGCCTGGCATTCAAGAAACCTTCAAGATGTAGCATTTACTACCATCAAGAGAGAGCACAGTCCTGGGGTCTCAAATTTGCCACTTTGTCACAGGAAAAGAACAATGTAAGAAACTTGTATTTGTAACATAAAAAAGGCCCCACGTCCATTGCACAGTATGGACATGAGTATGACACAACTCTGCCTTGGATTTTCTGTTGTGATTATTGGCATTGCCTAAGTTAAAATCAAAGTCAGTGAGACAATGGTGCATCTTTATTGTTCTTTTTTTTTAAAAATAAGTTTCCTGTTGCTGTAGTTGGGCCTTTTCAATAGTTTCAAATAGCTGAAAAATAAACTAAACTAAAAAAATGGAAAATTATGTAGAGAAGCTGAGTGGAAAATTGAAAAATCTGTAGCAGTTCATGGTGCTGTGTAAAATAATTGGCATTAATTGCTGTTTGAAGCAGGAAATAAATGATTTTCAGTTGATATTACATAGAAAATAACTTAATGACAGTTGCTATTAAATGGGTAAAATTGTAAAAAAGTAGTCAATGAAAAATACTGAGCATGGAAAATTTTTCTATTAGGAAAATTTTTCATTAAATGCCTTGGTATTCAGCATATGGACCACTTATGCACAGTCATCTCCCATTTTCTGATAGGTCATCTCAACCTGATTAAAGAGCGCTGTTAGAGCCCTCCTGCACTTTAGGATTGGCTGAGCGTGCTCTGGCTGAGCCGGGGCCCCTCAGGCACTCCGTTCATCGTGGCAGGGCCCTCTCTCCTCTCTCCAGCCTCAGCCCTGGCCACGCTGCGCATCCTCCGCTTGCGCTGCAGAGCTGCCTCCGCTGCGGCTCCGGGAGGTGTGGGGAGCAGCCCAGTTGCTGTGGCTCTGTGGGACTGGGTTCACCCCTGGTCACCAGAGTGGGGGACCTGAGACACCTGAGATTCAGGGCTCGACTGCAGCTGTGCTTCCCTGGCGCAGTTCTCCAGCTCTTCCTCCACAGCAGCTTCTGGCTTGCTCTGCTGCCTCAGGAAAGATGCTCAGAGCTTTCACCCTGTGCCCAGGGGTCTCTCCGTGCTGTTTCACCTGCCAATGGAGATGAAGCCCACCGAGGCTGGTCAGGACTTCTCATCCAAAAATGCCCTCGTGTTTCAGTTTTGAGATTCTTGGCTTGTAATTGTTCTGAGATACCATAATTATTGTCCACTGCAAAGCTAATATAGGCCTTGCTGGGAAGAAAGATCATCTAACATCTTTATGTTTTTCTCTCCAAGCCACAGTGCTTCTCTGCCCACCCATTATTCTAGGTAGGCATTAGAAGAGAGGCTTTCAAATCCCAGGATTTGCAGAAGCCAGCAGAACCAGAGAGGATCAGCTGCATGGGGCTGTTCAGAGATATTTCTCTGTACAGTCCTTACCACAACTTCTGAAATAGGGTGGGCAAGATGTGTAGACAGTGGTGATCAGACTGATTGCAGGTAGTGCAGATACAAAGGTTACCCCTGTGGCTGTTGGGCTGCAGTGCAGAATGATTCTCATGTCCTTTGCCTTGGGAGAGAATAACCTGCTCTTGTAAATAGAAGCTGCTCTTTTTTTCAAATAGTTGAAGATCCTATCCTTTTCAAATTCAGTTTTCTCTGCTTTACCTTGAGGTCAGGATTCAGTCCTGAACAATTTTGAACAGGAAAAGAGTGGTTTTTGCTCAAGCAATCCAATTTTAAGCTGCTCAGTCTGCAGTTCTTTTCACACATACCCACTCTTCACATGCTCTTGATGATCTGCAAATAAACAAACAAAAAAATCAACAGCCACCAGTTGTGAGTTGGCCAGCCCACTCTGTTGGATTGCACTGGAATTGTGTAGGCACAGGGATATTAAAAGAACTGTGTTGAAAAGGTTTTGTGTATAAGGCTGAACCTCGTACAGAAAACGTATGTGATTGTTATTGCACAGAACTGGATTACACAATTAGCTGAGACAGAAATAACAGAGCCTTTAAAAAATTCACTTCTGTCTCATTTACTTTATTCTATGAATCAGAGAGATCCAAGGCCAAATAATGAAAATAGGAAAGAAATATCTGAGTCCTCTGATGAGCACTAGACTGTTCAAATTCCTGTCACCAGACAGAACTCCTTACTGGCTCAGAGACAAACAGACCTGTAACCTGAAGATGTAAAATTCAAGGAACAAATTAGAGGCAAGATCTCAGCTCCTGCTGTGATCTTGGCTTACCTGTATTGCTTTTGGAAATCTTGGGTTCTTCTTACAACATTATGACATGAAGCTTCTGCAAAAATTCCAGCACAGATGTTTATGCGTAGAGGTGAATTCAGATTATATTTGGACTGGGATCAGAATTCAAACTTTGTAGGGCTGAAGTGTGCAAGGGTCCTGTGTTGTGGGATTGACCTTCTTTGCTTTGTGAAACTGATATTTTTGGATTGTAGCTTTCCTGGAGAGGCATCCAAATCAATGTGTATATGAATGATGTACAGAACATGAAAGGCAGCTCTTCTAAAGAGCTCTACAGACACATTTTGAATGGTCTTGGTGTCAGTAGCTGCCTAACCAGAATTATACAAGTGCCTGGCCTCATTAAGTATTAGCTGACTTTTTCAGGTTGCTAGAGGACTTCAAAAACAGGCCCTGGCTTGAGCTGGGAGGGCAAGTTTCACCCATCTGTATTGGGCACAAATTTGTGAGTCAGATCTTTCTGCAAATCTTATGCGTGGGATTTCCTGGGGGAGATCTCTGCACAGTGTTTGTAGCAGCTCTGGAGCTGCTTCACTGCAGGCAAGGGTGAAGCTGGAAACAGCACAGTTTAGTGAAGGAGTCCCTGCTGTGTGGGTCACACACAGGCTTGGGGCAAGGTTAACCTTGGAACTGCAGGTGCGAATTCTGATGATGAGCAGTGTGGAGTCTCTTCAGGAGAGTGATGGTATCAATAACCTGATAGAAAGTCCCTCAAGAAGGGACCTGGTTCTTGCTGCACTTTGAGCAGGGCAGAAATTCTGAGGAATAAATCTTGTGATCTTTCCGCTTTCCAGCTGCTCCTTTCAAGTATATGGCGGAAGGCTGGGCAGTTTCTGGTTTTATTGGGGGCCATTCACCTGTCCTTGGGAGCTGTTGCTGGTTAATTTGAATGTGGCTAAGATAGCTGGCAGACTGTGCTTTCTTTTCTATTTTATTTTCTCTGCATTTTCATGGGGTGCAGTATCACTGTAATTCACATATGAATGTTAGTTTGAATGGTGTTATTGTTGCAAAAAAAGTTTAAGAGGAGCCCGAGGGTGTAGAATATTATTGAAATGA
>WAAG01034288.1:0-17675 GCA_013390105.1 Tichodroma muraria
TAAATTTTTTGCTGCAACTGAATCACTAAGAAAAATGCAAAAGGCAAAAATTAAGAAGACTCAACCCTTCCATCTGCTTAAGGCTCAACCCTTATTTTTAGTTTATTTCTCATGCAGTGACTTTGTCTTGCAAACTCTTTCATGCGAGGCATTAACTAAGGCTGAGTTACTGGTGTGCCAGTGATGGTATCCAGTAGTTACTGAATATAAACCTGGGTGTTTGTGTGCTCTGAGTCTTTGCCTCAGTAATATCTTTAAATATAATAGTCTCTGCCTGTTGGCTTGTTTTCTCATAGGGAGGGTGACAGAACATTTTGTGTTCTCTTATCTTCAATAGCAATGAAACAGGAGGAGCTCCACAATGCGAAACCAAATCTACTGCTATTAATACAACATCCCAGCCACAGAGAAGAGATTTGTTTATTTACCAAAGCTAGAGATGCCTCTCTCTGACCTTTCTTGTGCTTGTGTGCTTTAGCTGGGAATAGATTCCTCAGAACTGGGTGCTCTTTTAAAAATATACAGTAAAAAACATACCCACAACACCCCCGAAACAGAGCCCAGGCTGCAGCCCAAATTGCATGAAGTGACACACAGCTTTGGGTGGTTAGAATAAGACTAACTAGGGCACAGTCCATATTCAGTTTTGGTTCCTCTGCTAGAGCACGGAGATCAGTCAGCTCTCCAAAGCCCACTCGCCTTCCCTGCTGCCGCTCAGCGACACGTTCTGACTATAACCATACATGGGCCCATTTTCTGTCTGAGGCCCAACAGCTCCCTGCAGCCCAAGAAACCTGCCAGGATGCATCTCCTCCTTCTCTGCATAATAATTAAAAAGTGCTTCACACTGGAAGGTACTTGGTTTAGAAAACAAACAAACAAACAAACAAACAAACCAACCAGAGATTCTTTTACTGGAATTCGCCCTGCTTTACCTGGGCTTTAAACCCGTGAGAATCATCACATACACAGATCAAAAAAAATTTTTAACTATAATTTTCACAGTTGGTTGTGTTTAGTGACTGCCTGTACAACTTAAAATAGTATCTGGAAGAGTTAAATCTTGCATTAGCATTAAGGATTCAACCTGGTTTAACCTCACAGACTCAGGATTTTTTTGTTAAGCTGGTGCATCTCTGGTATAACAAGAGCCCGGAGTTCTCCACAGCTCCCTTTGGTGATCCTAGCTGGACAGCCTTGCACTGAAGTTCCTCAGCTTTCTGATCCTCAGAGGCAGCAGCCCTGCACCACAGCTGGCAAAAAGGAGTGTGGGTTGGCTCCTCAGCCACCGAATTCTCCAGCTCAGCACTTTAATTCAACTTACCCCTAATTTTGGTACCTGCTCCATGATTGATATTTTCGTACAAGCAATGACTTACAGAAGCAGATCTGGGAGTAGGAACAAGAAACAAAGGAAGGAACTGGCCCTACATGTCCTGATTCAAAAGTAATAATCATTAAACAATTTATAGAAGGGAAACAACAGTTATGCCATGTCCTCCTCCCAGGGTTACAACGGAAGGCAGCACCCAGGCCCATGGTTTGACAATGTCAATCATCTGTAGAATTAGAAATAGGAGGCAAGAGTCCAAAACATGGACTGTCTTTTCTCTATAACCACTGGGCAAAATTATCTATAAATAAAACCTTCTAAATATTATTCTCAACCATACAGCAGTCTGGAAGGCCAAAAAAACTGTCTTTCATTACTCCAGAGACTACTTCCCACTTCTGAAGGAACTGGTTTAGGAGTGATGCATCCCCTCATGCTCTGACCAACTTCACACTTCATTTTTTATCCAAATCTAAGTAACAGGCTTTGGGGACCTTGTCTGTATTCCTTCCTACTCAAGCCTGTTCCCATCTGCCTGATCCCCTCGGTGACTTTATAATATTTCTTTTGTGTCACCACAACTTCTGCTGCTGCCTCCCAGTCAAACTTCCCACACCGATCTGCACTCCCTGCTTTTGCACCTTCACTCTCTGCATCTGCAAGTGCATGAATAAGGGTTTGTTTGTGTGCACAAAATTTACTATGACCACTTTTACAATTCAGGTTCAGGCAGAGAACGCTGTACACACAGCAAAGCTCTTCTCCATGGAAAATTGTCAAAAAGCAGGAATTAGGGGAAAGTTCTGTGAGGAACCTGTGGAAAGGGGTCCCTCACCCTGCCTGATTCACAGCTGGGGTTTCTCCCTGGCAGCTGAGATTGGTGATGTGAGAGGTTAGGCAAGAGTGGGAGCAGATTCCTGTGGGGCTTCACCAGCCAAATTCCTATCTAGTAAAAGGTTGCTACAGCAACTCTGAGCCTCCTGAGATACAGAAATTATTGTAATGGCTGCAGAAATGCCTCCCCACTGCTCTAAGACAGGATAAGGAAAATCCTACCCTTTGACACAGAATGGTTGCCCACTGCCACAGTTCACATCAGCTCTAAACAAGCACCAGGTTTCCTGAACTTGCCCTGGAGCTCATGCCTACTTTTCCTTTTCCCTCATTTACATGCAAACATAGAAATAATAAACCTAAACACCACACAACAAGAACTACAGTTCCAACACCTTTTTTTCCCATGGAGACCGTAAGAGAAAAACCAAATCATGTGGCAGAAGTTAATATACTGCTGAGTGGGCTGAACACAATTTAGTAACCTGTACAAAGCCAAAATACGTATTTTCCAGAGTAGTTTGTGGTTTTCAAAAACCACATAGATAGAAAAAAGCATAAACAAACCAAACCAGGACAAAACCCCTCAGAACTTCTCAATGATTCAATGTCAGCAGGGTTTTGGCTGCCCCCAGCCTGTGCTTGTTTTCCTCTGGCATCTGTCCCGCTCACAGGTCGTTCAGTCCACTGGACTATGTAATAAATACCAGACAGAGATGATGCTTTAGACAGAACAGGAACACTTGTGACTGAAGCAGGTCCTGAATCTAGAATGGGGTGGCCTGAGGACAATGGGGACATAGAAACAGCAAGTGGTGTACACCGTAAGTGAAAAAATTTTCACAGAACTTCTCCCATTTCCCTCCTTTTCAGCAACCCAGTTTGGTCTAGAAGACAAAAACAGAATTGTTGATCTGAAGTAGTACCTGTGCTTACTTGAAATAACTGGATGACATTTAAAATTATTTCTTTAAAAACAGGAGATAACTTTTGTACAGATGCCCAGTTTTAACCTGAGCATTACATTTTGGCCACAACAAAAAAGACCAAATTTCTCTGTGTATAATCCAGTCAAATCCATGCAGTTACCTCCTGTCTGAATTTGGCCCAACATGCCTATAACCCCTTTGGGATGGTTCAATTCCAAGCACTGCACTAATCCAATCCCCTGCAGTTGCTGAATGCTGAGATATATTTGGTGTCAGCACTCGGCATCTGAGACTTTTTGACACAAGCTTGGTGTCATTAATAGAGTATTTCATTGCTTTTTCACTTTTCACCAGGTCTGTAAACTTTTGGATTAAAACTGAAAAGCTTCAGAACAAACCCTTCTTTCAGTGTGACAAATATCTTGCTCAAGTCAGAGAAAATTTTTCTTTGTACTTCTCTCAGTTTAGTGTCTACTGTGAAGACGATTTTCAGTGATCAAGAAAAGCATATAATGTTTAAACCAAAACATTTGTTAACTAAGGATTTCCTGGATATTTCTGCTTTCTTATTTATACTATGTCCTGGACCTTGTGAAATCACTGTTTAACTTTCAGTATTATTTATGGAAGCAAGCCTGTTGCTGTTTCCAGATCTCACAGAGAACTTTCAGTTTGCAGTTTCAGTACCAGGTGCATAGTCCTGGTTTAAATTAATCAACTAAAAAAGCAATATAAAATAAGTATTTAACCCTCTCACATCCTGGCTGGGTCTTCACAGGTAGGATGTTTTTCTACGTCTAAGCTCTCTCACTGGAGTCAGGCTCTTGAGTTCTCAACCCTCCTCTTCCGTGACAATTTGGAATTTGGGAATGCACAGTCTTTTCAGTGCAGCAAAGGTAAACACTAGTTTTGGGGCTTTTCTGCAGTACACAGAGAGAGATTTAAAATATTGCCCCCTTGGTTATACATACGAAATACCAAAGCGTGGAGATTCTAGGAAATGAAGAAATTTTGAGTCTTTGCATGCTGCCACTGTTGATCAAAACTCTTCAATCCACAGCAGAAAGAGGCAGACAAGGCATAATGATTCAGTGCACTGGATGTGTGATAAATCATTATCAAATTCTGTGCTGTCAGTGTGACTACTCTGACTTAACAGCCACGAGGGAAAAAACCAGCTTCAAGTGGGACCCTCCTCAGCACGTGGCCCTGGATTTGCAGGCTGTAGCACTATGTGCTGTCCCTCACAGCTGCAGAAACTGAGTGCAAAGAGATTTAAGATGTGAGCAAATCAGAAATCAACGTTTTGCATTCATTTGCATGGGTAGAAGTGACCGTGCATATGGGAAATTCACGTGGCTGCTCCAAGCAAGGCTGGTAATGGTTGCACAATAAGGACTATAATGAAAAGGATGACAGCAATAATAGGTAACTAATTTAAAACTCTGCTCAGGTGCTGCCTTACCTTCCAGTCCTCTTCCTGACACCTGTAGCTTTGTGTCACGTGCTAGAAGACACACGGGATCATTGCTCAGGCTTCATTCACACCGGCATCGGGTAAAGCCGCTCAGGAGGCTCCTGGAAGAACAGAGAGGTTGAAGTCTGATGGTGGTAGAAGGATGGAATATTGCTGTTTTCCAGTGTTGTTTTTCTTTTAAACCTGGGGAAACGCATCCCTAAGTCTTTATTTAAAAGAGAAAATATTAGGACTTCAAAATCAAGTACGCAGTGAAATTAGAAAATTGGAGCGTTAGAAAAAGAAGCCAGGAATCTTGCAATTAAAGATTCCTTCAGGGCACATGCATGGAAAGGCAACCTTTATTCTGGCATTTTTCTAACTTCAGTGTACTTGCAAATTGTGCTTATTTTGGCAAAGATTTTGTATCTGTAAAATGTATATATTATATATAGAACTGAATTAATCTCTGACATATTTTTGCCTCATAAATACAGTTTCCTGTTTCCATGCTAGAATCTACAGCATTAACATATTCACATGCCAGTTGATGGATTTATTCTTGATAATCCAAAGGCTGAGACTGGACGTGCTCAGCCTCTCCAAATTTCAGTCTTATCTAGCATTTTTTCTGAGTCACCCAGATAAATTATCTCAATGTCCTGGTAAAGTGACTTCTCTTGTCCAGGGGCTCTGGAGAGCTCCAATTTTTTTTTTCCCACATCTGACACACAATTATGAGTTCAAGTGCTAAGACTGATGAACATAATTTTTCTTCTTTTTCACTGACTTAATTTTTGAGAATGTGTAATGTTGTACCAAGAATTTCTAAATAAACGTAGTTTTAAAAACACTATGTTAGCAAAACTGTGGCAAAATTATTTCAGTGTGCAACAAGCCACATAAGGAAAAAACAATATAATGAATCTGAAAATAATCTTCCTGTAGAATTGGAAAAGTGGAAGAAAAGCTGGAGGAGAGACACACTAATTCATCTTCTTGCAAATCATATAAGAATGTGACACACTCATTTATGCTTGAACAGAGTATTTCATTCTCCAGAAAAAAAAAAAAGTTTTCTATAAATTTTTTCCCATAAATTAAATAAATGAGCTAACAAATTATAAAAGAAAAAAAAGAACATATTTAACTTTTACTGCACTCAAATTCTGAATTATACACATGGCTCATTTTCATTCATGTCCTCTTTCTGTAATATAAATGTTCTGCAAAAGCAGCAAAACTGCTCTTTGCTGCTGCCTTCAAGTGGAAGTTTCTCTGTGTATTATGCAAACATTTGAGTCCCATTTAGTTCAGTGAAAATTGAGGCACACAGAGTCAGGCACTGAGGCCTCTGTTGGACCCAGGAGCCGAGCACAGAGCCTTCAGTATTCCATCTGCACACGCATCCCACGGCCCTCTTCCCTCTCTCCTGCCTGGGGACACTTTCAGGGACAAAAGAGGCAGGCAGAGCACGAAGCATCCTCTGACAGGCTCAGAGAACTGATGTGCCCACTGAAAACCCCCCAGGAACACGAACCACGTTCGGATCGGGAAATCCTGACTGCCTCCAGTGAGGGGTTAATGAAGGATAAGCGTGTACATTTGCTGTTTGGGGCTCAAATAGCACTTCCTTATGACAATATGCATTACTTAATCTGCAAAGGTCAATGGATTGCTCTTTAGTTCCTTCCAAATGCCTGTGCAATGAACTTTGTCATTTTTCATACACATTTCTCAGCAAAGAACTGGTGGTACAGGTTTGAGGCTTAAAATGCCTCTTCAGCTGCAAACACTTGTCACTGCACAGTATTTCCACACTCCCCACACAGCTTTAGAACTGTCAGGTCTAAGCAGAGACTCCCCTGTAGCCTCACTCTCAATCTGCACAGAATCTTGCACAAGCTAAACAGTAAGAAGTCCAATTATTAATTTCCTTTTAATCCTCTTGCAATAGAAATGATCAGCCAAAGTACTGAATGTGCAACACAAGTGCAAAGAGATGTAGGAAAACTGAGATGATGCTATCGACCTGCGGTGTGGCCGTGGTTAACAGCAGTTTGGGGGAGCAACTTACTCTGCATTGGATCACTTTAAAAAAAAAGAGCTGGAAAGATTGCAGGTCAACAGCTTGTCCAAACTGCATAAATGCCCAGAGAATGGTATGAATGAGCACAGCCCTAATCCTGGGAGCTAAACCACACAGCTGCTGCTCCCCTTTCCCCCATGTGGTGCTCCACTGGAAGCAGGCGTGCTGGTGTGGACACCCAGAGCCCCAGGTTTGGGATATATTCTGACCCGTTGTGGATGGTTGGAATAGCACTGGAAATCTCCCCACAAGCACCAGGACAGCAGGGTTTAACTTAGCAGGTAGTGGAATGCACAAGCACAGCACAGAGACAAGACTGGGGAATTAGGCTGCTGGCAAGTAGCAGCTGAAAGCTGATTGAACACAACAGATTGGGCTTTCAGACTGGACAGATAGGCAGCAGCTATTTAAATGGAGTGTTAGCAGTTTTGCTCTTAATTATTTCCAAACCTTCCAGCTAACGCAAACTCAGCACGGCATGTATTTTGGCCTCAATTAATTATTTTTTGTTTCTGTGTGAATCCGACTAAAAGAAAGCTGAGTGGTTTGTTGAGAATTTCTGCCTCTTTAAAATCATTCTCTTAAGTGCTTGGCTTACTTCTGCGAGCAGCTGTCATGTAAGTAACTGAATCTACGCCTCACAAAAATGGTCACTTTCTCCATTTCAAGTGGAATTTCTTTCTGAAATGACACTGCCCTGCAAGCCAACAAATGGTCACCATTCTGCCCAGTGGCAGGTGGAAGGCCATGAAACTCCAAAGCTAAATGTGGAAACTCTACGCCTTCAGAAAAGGGAGATTTCTGTCTTGCTTATCTTGCATCTTACTTTTTGGTACGGGAGGAACTGACATTGAGGCATTTCTGTGTCTGGAACAGCTTTTTTCTAGAATTTTCTGGAAGTATTAGGAAATTTTCTCTTAGATCCTTGCATAGTTAGTCATGTGAAAGCCTGTAAACCACAACAGCTGGTTTACACCTCAAAGAATAAACAATTACTAATAAAAATGTCAAACCTCTCCCAAACATCTCTGAAATAAGACAATGATCTTCCTAAATAGGTTTGAAGAGACTGCTTTAATGCAGCTATTTCCAAAAGAGGTCTGTTTTCATATCTGTA
This sequence comes from Tichodroma muraria, assembly GCA_013390105.1. NCBI lineage: Eukaryota > Metazoa > Chordata > Aves > Passeriformes > Sittidae > Tichodroma > Tichodroma muraria. The sequence continues at coordinate 7,759 of WAAG01034288.1, forward strand.
CTTTCCATACATCCTCCTTAACACACATTTTGTATAAAATACCTGGGATCTCTCATCAATATTAATCCAATATGGATCCAGACACACAATAGCACTTGTGACAGATGGGACAGAATGTCCTACATGACATTTATCCAGCTTGTGAGAGGACAGACATATAAAGATTATGGCAGCATAAAGTAAAAAAGGTTCATGAAGCCAACACATGGTCCAGCGTACAGAGTGTGAGTGACACAAAGCCAACCCATCCCAAAATCTGACACATAATTGCACTGTCATGGTGAATTTATAGCCTGAGATTTTTATATTCCTCAAAAAAAACAAAACAACCACACAATGAAACAACAAAAGTCCAACCCAAAACCCCCTTCAATTTCTGCTTTTTATTTCATTGCATTTAGGAGAAGAAGAATGTCCTCTCTTTGAAGTGAGAATGAGTTTAACTGAGCCTCTTTCCTAATCAGAATAATTGAATTGATGCTTCTTTGAGCCAAAACAGTGAAAAAATAAACTATTGGTACTGCTTTGGTGTATAATGGCTTTCAGGCCTCTTGTTTGGATGATTCAGAAGGAGCCAAAATGTACAGAAAAAGTAACAAAACCCAGTCTTGTGTCAGCCAGGATCAAACAAAAGGATTAACTGGCAAGTCATGGTTTCCAGTGGCAACCACAGTTTTTCAAGCAAAAATTGTTAATGGATAGGAGATTAGGGATTTGTTTAAAAAAAATTGGACATCACATTTAGTAGGAGTTGAGATGAGCTGCATACATCCTATGCCACATGGAAAGACATCTCTTTCCCATCAGCCAAAATGTCTGCACAGAAAGAAACATAAAACCAGCAGAAGTTGTTCGTGGCTGCAGCACATCACATCCAGCATTAAATGGCTATGAAATGCCCCCAATTCCAGTATTTTGAGGCCTTAATGGGTATCACAAAATCACCCAAAAATTGTCTCAACATATCAGAGTACTGAATGCTCCAAGTTTTCTTAGGGAAGATGAGCACACCCTCAGGCTTTGAAGGAATACCTGCCAGATTCCCACAGCTGGGTGATTGGACATTTTTTTTTCAAATTGGTGCTTGCCTTTAAAGGTCAGTTTAATCAGTGGAGATCTCCCAGCTTTGCAGAGCACCAGGGAGTTCTGCACAGCAAATATGAATTAGCAAATCCACTTATCCCTTCCCACAGTTTTCATAAACAGGTGCTGCATAAACACAGGCCAGAAACAATTCACATCTTTACCATCCTCAATGAGATTTTCATTCGTCTTTCTTCTTAGATTTTTCCCGTGACATTTGAAATGAGCAGACTCTTGTATCTGCAAGGTAATCAAGTTCACATTTGGGAATGGTACATGAACTCAACATGGTGCCCCGAGGCCCAGGCCTGAAGGAATTTCAAGTGTGCAGAGATGGAATATGCAAAGACAGGAATAGGAGGTGGTTTAACCCAGGAGGCAGCTAAACACCACACAGCCCCTCACTCACACCACTCTACAGCAGCTCCTGGCAGGCAAATTAACTCTGTCCCCGGCAATACCAGGACAGAGGAACACGGGGACCTTGCTCACTGTGAGAAGTAAAGTTCATTTTTGGACCGGGGAGGCAGAGGCGTGTGCAAAGTGATGTGATTTGGAACAACAGTGCTTCTCCCTCCCTGTGCACAGGTACAAAGAGCTCCACAAGTGTTGTTCCAGTTCAGTGCTGCCACAGACTCCCCAGCTGAAGGCAGCACCAGCCAGCAGTGGAGTAGCAAGAATGCTCGTTCTGTTCTTTCAGTGCTGCGAAATTTCTGGCTGCCACACCCAAATTATTCCTGGAGTACCTGGGGCTCCTCCTCCTCCTCCTGCATGGCTGACTGAAGCTACAACGTGGCCCTGATTTTGCAGCAAGTCTCAACAAGAACAGTAAACAATCCACAGCACTCCTGGCACACAGAGCAGACGGGAGCCAAGAATTGTCTTTTAGCAGTTGCCATCCGCAAGAGACAGAATACATTTTCCAGTTAGGAATTCTGGATAAAAGCTATGAACCCTAGATAGACAGTTTGTACTGTACCTTCCATTTCAGCTATAGATTCTTGAATTTGCAGTCAGAATATGGCAGGATAATGTCTGATGATGCTTTTGCTTTCTCTTTCAATCCAAGCTTCTTTTCGCTACTCCACTGAAGGCAACATTATACAAATGTGTCCAAAAAGCACAGTGTGGTGCTGTATGTTCCTCACATTTCCAGCAAGAAAATTAAATTATTTAATTTTTCATTTTATTTAACCATCCTCTGATCTCTCATATTTATCTCTATAAATTTTTATTTATTTATCACTATATTGCAACTGAATTTTGTTACTAAATGCCATTAGTAGGGCAGTGACACAAAGTGCTTACCTACACGAGCCAATGTTAGAATTAGAACTGTATTTCTTAAAATTCTAACCCATTGTTGGTTAAGAAAAAAGTCAGAATCTTCATCTACTATGCATTTGGATTCTAAACATTATTTTGCCCAGTTCAAAGATCCAGTATTTTGTCTCCAGCTGGCTTTTTCTTAGAGCTATACAGCTGGAGCACAAAAGTGTTCTGAAATGTCCCAACTGAATTTCAAATGAATATCAGAAATAGGCAAGGATATACATGATACATGCGGAATATGTGTCTAGGGAAATCACAGAAGATCTAGTTTCCACTAGTTGGTTATACATAAATTATTTAGGCAGCAAGCCTGTTGATTAGCTGGAGGCAAAGATATCTATTTTAGGTGTACTTATGGTCAGGATTAACTCATGAAACTTGGATGGCATCGCCCATAAAATGTCTAAAATCGTTTCAGCAACGTCATGCAGACATTAGACAGTCTCCTTTTTATCACTTTTTATATTTTTAAAATTACTTTTTACTCTTCCTTAACAAATAGGACATGATTTTCGAAAATCATGTGATAAATGTCTTACAAAACCACACTAGAAACTATTTAGGGTTACAGGAGAAGAAAGAGGACTGGGAGCCAGGAGACCACTTCTATTTCTAGTTCTGCCACAGACTGTGACTGTGACTTTGAACCTCAGCTCCCGTTTTTGTGAAATGGGGATGACAATCCCGTTCTCTCAGGGATATTTTATAACAAAATTTTCATTTTTTTTTAAGGTTTATAAAATGCTCGAGACCCTTGATTAGAAGCTGCAAATGCAAAGAATTAATCAAGTAACAGTAAACACAGTATCAGCACTACTATTATTATTGTTAATAACAATAATGTTTGTTATTGTTATTAATATCAAATTATAAGCTCACTAGAATTGTTCTGACAAGAAGCCCAACCTGCACAGAGCAGGAAAATCATTGTAGCTCACTTCTAGGAACGAGAATGCTGCCGGCAGAGTTTCAATATGGGAGTAGAAAAGAATTAAGTTCTCCATCTGAGCAATTGTAGGTGGTAAAAATGAATATATTTTCAATAATGCTTTGTGACATGGGAGCAGAAGCAGCTTTAAGAGCTTAGCAGTATTTTTAAAATATGACTCAGGGGAGGTTTTCTTTTTCTAACAGAACTGGGGGGAAAAAACCACCCAGGAATTAAACAATCTTTTAGACACCCAAAATCTTGAAATAGAACAAGAATTGTAGGTCAGGATAATTTGAGTTCACATGCAACACCATTGACACATAATAAATCTATGCATAAAAAAGCAGAAAAAAGCAGATGTCTTACATTGAGCATTGAGTTCTGACAGATAAACAGTAAGAATTTCTGTTCTGGGAGTGACCAAAACCTACCATAGGTAATTTGGGAGCTTAAACCCCTTCGAAAACCTGTCATTTCTGTGAAATACCTAGACAGATTATATTAAGTGGTAGAAATGAGGTGAGGAAATGGAAGCATAGGAGATCAATATAACATTTATTTCACTAAAGGAAAACAAGTTCAGGTTTGGTTAGAGTCACATTAATAGAGAATGAAGGCAGTTCAGCAGGTTTTTTTTCTCCTGAATAGCCCATGTTAGGAAGCATTTGTGAAAACCTTAGAAAGGTAGGGGAAGGTGACAGACACACTGTAATTGTACCCACTAATCTTACCACAAAAATATTGCCTTTTAAAAAACAAAACCCATGTGGATTGTGGGTTACACAGATTTCTGAGGGTTCAGACTGGAAGACTTTAACTGGTAAACCAAAAAGAGCGTTGGTTTCAAACCCTCATTTTGTCTTATTTCATGACAGAGAGAAAAAAAAAAAATCACATCCAAAAAAAATTGTATTAAACTGAATTTTGGAGATTCTATTTAATATACTCCATAACCAACAGAGGAGCTTGTTTGATGGCATACAAGAATTTTATCAGTGTCTGAAAACTGAAGTGTGCTGCTTCACTGTATTACTAATAACTACCTATGAGTTTGGAGGAAATCCTCCACCAGAAACACAGAAACTTCAGCTTGTGTCATATCACAAAGTGTCACACATCTAAGAAAAGTGGCAGTCATGTGCCATTAGTCCCAAACAATGCCTGAAAATGGAGTCATCTCCATGAGTAAGAAAAGCTGTTCAGTCTCACATTATTGCTACTCACCTACATGGAGTGCACCTGTCTTCCTTTCAGTCTTGAGAAGTCAGAGAGAGTGTGACTTTTCCTTGTGATTCAGCAAATACATGGAATGGCAGAAGCCCGTGCCATGGTGGAACTGTTCATGGCACCGTGCAAGAACTGTGAAAAAAGGGAAATATTTATTGTTGTACAAACACCTTGATTACTGCCTCTGATAGGATCAAGAGATTAAAAACCGGAAGGAGTTTTAAAAACAAGTAATTCAGGTGGCTCACTTAAACCAGAATCTTACTGTACAAAGCCTGAGTAACTCCTTTGCTCAGGATTTGGTGACCCCCGACCTCCACTAAAGTAATTCAACTTTCTATTGCACTACCAAGTGCACCCTCAGTATGAAGTTCTGCAGGTAAGTACTACACAACATGATCACAGCTATGACACACCTCACCTTGTTACAGAGAGAAAATACAGGGCAATCCTCTAACAGCCTACAAACAACAAACTACCATATTCTAAACATTGTGCTTGGCCATGCAGCCTCCTACAAGCTCCCTGCCCCATCTACAGAGAACAAGAACGAGATCCAGAAGCCCACAAGGAAAATTTACTCAAGAAAAAAAATGGCAGCGAGCTGCCAAATTAATCAGAATTAGACCGTAATTATATGGAAAAATCAGGTCAGGATGAGATAAGAATTCAAATCACGTGGGCACCAACCAGTGCTTTACTTCTACAGTTGCTGTGCATTTTTTGAAATAACAGTCCAGCTGATTTCTTTTCCAGGGAACTGACTCACCATCAAAATAAAGAGGAATTATTTTTTCAGATATGTATGATGGACGTTGGTTTTGATAAAATGTTTCTCTCTCCCATACACCTAGATCTCCTACTGACACCAGCATAGGATACACAGATTTTTCCAAGCAGGGAAATGGAGATTATTGTGACAAATACTCCAATGGAGTCTTTGGAGATGAACCAAATGACCATGAATAGGATACAGAAATAAAATAAGAAATCTACCAAGCCAAACTGTGATCTCTCAGTTACTGCCACTGAGATCAGACTCTGTCTCACTGCCTCTTTACACTTTCAAGGCAGCGAGGAGCTGCTTTGTGCAGGAACAGAGATCCAGTTCTAGAAATCTCCAGCAGCAACACCATCCTTTGTGTTCACAGTCTCCCAGTCTCTGTGGAAGTCAAATTCTACCTGCTGCTGACACAGGAACACACATTGCCTAGGAATAAAAATTATTCAGAATAAACTCAGATCACCTTAATTCATCAACATTCAAACTCATATTTTATCACTTTTTCCTCTCCTGGGTTTGTGTAACTGTTTCATCTCAGTATTTTTTGCATTTTGCTGTTTAAGCTATAAGCTTCTTAAAGGGGGAGAGAGGGGAAAAAAACCCCTTGACATAATACCATGAATTCAAAGAGCAAGCTGACTGGAAAAAAATAGTTACTATATTTAAACTACATTATCCTATGACAGAACTGCAGATTTAAAACCTTTCCACTTTGATACAGCACTTTTGCAGCATTTTAATATTCCTTAGTAGATTTCAACTGGCTGAAACATTTTAATAACTGTAATTTCAGAGGAATAAAATAGTACTGTGGGAGGAAGAAACAATGCCCCCATTTGTCACTCACAAAGACTTGTACTTGAAATCAGCCAGGGTGATGAGAGCAGTGAGTTTGGTGGTCTCAACATAAGCCCCATTAGGCAATTAGCCAGTCTGCAAAAATCATGACATAATTTGGCACAATTAAGCAGAATATTCTCACTTTGTCTGTGTTCACTGAAAGAGATCCCATTGCAGGTCAGCATTTATGTGTTTTGGCTCAACAACTGGCATTTTATGTTGTGCTCTTCCATGCTGAGTTTAGCTCCACTCAAAACTATTAATCTTGTTTGAAAATTGAGCTACAAAACATATGTGTTTGTGTAGAGCAAGAGACAATTCACATTATGACCAGTAACTCTGCTGTGAATCTGCTTTGCAGCAGTAGGGATGACTTAATGTTATTGCAATTTGAAGGAAAGCATCCTGCAGTCCTCTCTCAGGCCAAATTCCCATTTACTTCAATTAGTAAGCATTACAGGAACTGTTTTAATGCTGCTGCCTGATGTGTTGGCTGCTTCTTCTTAATATATTGCAGTGAAAAAAGGTAGCAGGCCAAATGTACAAATATGCACTGCCATTATGTGAATGGAATCTCAACAAGGCCAAAACTGCCCCATTTTGTTGTGTTTCTTTCCCAGGTACCACTCTAAGGGGTTCCACTCTAATAACAAACTGCAACTTTGCAGAAGCAAAATGAATTGATTTCCCTCCTTAAAAATGGAGAATGTAAAGCTCCCTGCACCTGCTGGAAGCCTGGAAGCTTTCATGAGCTTGTTTGCTTCAGGCAGAGCTGAGGTGCTGTCATATTGATTTGGGTCAAAATAGCCATCTTTAGATAACCATCTCCTTCAGATAACCATTTTCTTTAAGAGACAAGACAAATGTCATGGGAAGCGTTACGAATCCTTGCAGAGCGATGGGAAACAACACTGATTTCAACTCACAATTCTAAATTTGTATGATCTCAAGTGATGCCAAATTTAGCAGGTACTGCTTCTGCTGCAGTGTCTACATGGGTATTTGTAGCTCGTTCTGCACTGTGCTGTCTAGACCATGAATTGTATCTGCAAATGTTTTTCAAATGCGTAGCTGTCAGAGGATTTGGAAGGTATCACCTGCAAAGGAAGCCTCAGAAGCAGTGGTCCTGCACTTGTAGGGAAAAACAGGGAAGGGACTGTGAAGGAAATGCAGAGGTTATTCTGCTCTGGAGGAGAAAGAACTGTAGAACAGTCCTTAATTCAGTCATTCTCTCAAAATTCACTGAGCCATAACAGAACACGTGACAGAAATAAAAACAGGCAGAGGACAGTGCTTCCAGGTTCTTTCCAGATTTTATATAGGGTGGAAAACAGGGGAAAAAATCAAGTCCTCTGTACTGAATGGATGAGAGAGAAACGAATGGGAGCTGTCAAACTGTAGCTGAACTAGTGAACCCCAGAGAATGCCAAGAGTTCTCCAGGATTTGCTAGAATTCAGACTCTGTTTGCCTTCCTAGCAGCATTTCCTCCTGTTAACAAGTTAGATAGAAAGAACACAGTATCTACTTTATTTTTACCCTCTGCCAAGATCTAATTGCATGTGCCATGCCTCTGGTATGCTTAAAATAATTTTCCATAGGGCCTTTAGGAAACAGGCACAAAAGGGAAACCAAGAATGACATAGGCAATACAACACAGGGAGAAATAATACAAAATGTGACCTGGGTTTCTTTCTAGTATCATTTTGTTTTGAAAATGGTTACAGATGTTTAATTGTAATACTTTAAAATAGTAAGAAAATGAAAGGCAGGACTTTTGAAGTCCGTTACGTGTGCACTTGCATATGAAGGCTAGTAAATATGCTTGTGTATAAAAATAATGCTAGGTAAGTGTAATTTTACAAAAAAAAAACTTATATATAATCCAGGTTTTATTAATGTGGTAGAAGGGAAGAAACTACTCATAGAGATATACTGAGCTGTTAGTGAAATACATTAATTCAAGTAATTAATAGCTGGCATTATTCCATATGGATTTATTGTGGAAATCATGTACTTTTAATGTTGCATATGTATATGTACATGTTTTGGGGATGGTGACATATCAAGAAAATTATTAAAACTGATTAAAAATGACGGTAAATTGTATAAATTATATGCACCTGTCGTGTTGACATTCTTCACCTCTGTAACAGGCTAAGTCTATTTAGGTGTAGTGTGAGGTATGAAAAGCAACATAACTGTACTGATGCACATTTGGCCATGCTGATTAATCCTGCTGATAAGCAAGATGAAATTAATATGGGCATGGCATGGAATAAGTAACTGCCTTACCTGAACTAGGTCATGAGATCTAGCTCAGGAATTTTCATTCAGAACTGCCCTGTGAAGTGTAGGCTGTCAAGTTATCCTTCCTTGGACCTTGGCCATTCAGAGAGGAGTCTTTTTGAGCAGTTGCACTTTTGTTAGAAGGGATATAGGGCCACACGTACCCTAGAACACCACAATTTTTCATGGGCTGTCCCCTGTCCATCCCTTTTCTAGCACAGAGGTAAGACTGAGATCTATTTCATTCCAGATCAGACATGCAGTTCCTTATAGCACGGTGCTGTAGGTGGTTTGTAAGTGGTGGAAATGCAGATTGTATGTAGGATCTGCATTTATGTAAGCCAGCACACACGTAGGGATCAGCTTTGGTATGTATTTGCACAGGCACATGTACACAGGAGCATCGCTTGGAACCAAATTTTAAAGGTGTTTATGCTGATCTGCTCGCTGTGTTGTGCGTGCATGTCGCAGGTGTATTAATGTCAGTTAGCGCCGATTTCTCTCCAGTCTGCGTTCACTGAAGGTCCCATAAATTACCGGGTGGGATTGGATGGATCAGGCAGTTTTTTCTGTGCTCTCTATCTGTTCCCGTGCCCGTGCCAGAGCCGAGATACGGTGCTGAGGAAAGCTGGTCCCTCACCCCACACCCGCGCTGAAATCACAGCGTGCGGTTTATTCCTCCTCACGGTATCGCCGGGGCTGAGTGTGCTGTCACCGGGGTGTGCGCGACGGCAACTGGGGACACTGCTCAGTGCCAGCGCAGGGCAGGACCGCTGGGGGGTGACCCCCCGCCACAGCACCGAGACCCACGGCCCTCACCTCTGCACACTCGTGATGGATGAGGCTCCTGTCGCGACAGGGGCCGCCGCAGCCCCACAGAATGGTTGCCTTTATAGGGTTGGAAGGGACCTCTGAGATCACCCAGTCCGACCCTCTGCCAAGGCAGGGTGACACAGGAACGCGCCCAGGAGGGTTTGGAATGTCTCCAGAGAGGGGGAATCCACGGCCTCCCTGTGAGAGTCTCACCCTCACACTCTGACCGGGTGATGCTCCTGTCGCGACAGAGCGCGCCAGCCCCAGAGTCACCCTTTGATCGGATGACGCTCCTGAGGTGGGAGCCAACCCCACACTCACCCCTGGACTGGATGAGGCTCCTACCACGACAGGATGAGGGCAGTGCTCGCCGGATGGCAGGCGCCGGTGCAGCTCCGCACCACCCCCCGCGCCAAGACCCCTGAGGCGGGGCAGCTCCCCTCAGGCCGCCCCGCTCCCCCTCACCGCGGGCTGAGGCCGGAACAGCGGCGCTTCCCGCCGGGGCAGCAGGGGCGGGAACGCGGCCACCGCACCTGCGGAGCTGTCCCCGTGCGCAGCGGAAGCGGCGCCACCGCCGCGTGAGGCGCAGCCGCCGCCGGCCCCGGGCGGGAGCACGGGCG
>WAAG01034288.1:17981-35654 GCA_013390105.1 Tichodroma muraria
TTCGTTTTTTTTTTTAGTTTTTAATTTTTTTCCTGCCCCTCCCGGCCTCCTCCGTGAAGAGAGAGGTGTGCTCGGGCTCCTCTGCTGCGGGAGAGGGTCTATGGTGATAGCACGGGGGTGGTGAGGGCTGAGGAGGGGTCTCGCCGCCGCCCCCGCCGCCGCTGAGGAGGAGGAGAGGGAGGAGGAAGAGGCGAGGCACGGCACCATTTGCTGCTCCCTGCCCCAGCCATGGAGAACGCGCACACAAAGACTGTGGAGGAAGTTTTGGCTTATTTCGGCGTCAACGAGAGCACCGGGCTCAGCCTCGAGCAAGTGAAGAAGCTGAAGGAGAAATGGGGCTCCAACGGTAGGTGAGGCGGCCCCGCCGCGGGGATGCTGCCGCCGGCGCTCGCCCTCTGCCCCCTCTGCTCCCTTTCCCGGCCCTCTCTCCTCTCCCTCATCCTTGCCGGGGCCCTGTGCGAGGCCTAACGCGTGTGCACTGGCAAAGCCGGCATCTCTTCCAGGACCCGGAATAGGAGCGAGGGAGAGAAGATGGCTGACTTGAACTCCACCTCGTGGGTTTCTTTCAATCCCGAGCTCGCAGGGCTGCTCTGGGGAGGAGGGTGTCACCTCCGTTCCCTTTCACCGTAACGGTGGGAAACGCTCTTCCATTCTGAAATGCAGCGCTTTGGGGTTTGGGATTTGATTTTTTTTTTTTTATTTTATTTTATTTTATTTTGCTTTTTTTTTGTGTGTGTGCCCGTCTTGACCTTCATTTTCCCCAGCTTTTTAGCGCCTTTCAGATCCTATTTTTATATTCTTCTCTCCAGTCGGGACACAAAATCCAGTCGATTTTTTTAATCCTCACTGCTTGGCTGTCCTAGTCCCTTCTGAACTCCCTTGTCGTTGTGTAAAAATGAAAATCTATGGGAAGATTACACGCTGGAGGCGGTTTTTTAGCTTAAACACTGCTTTTATGCCTCTTGGAATACAAAAATCTAGTTGCAGGAGCATAAAGGGGAGAGCAGAAATAAGGACGTACCCTTAAAATGGAGGAAAAAAAGTGAAATATTTTGAACCAAGTTTGATGGTTTGTGGGGTTTTTTTTAAGTGAATGTGGAGGAAAAGCTTTGTCCGAAAGCATTTGAAAAGCGTTTTGAGCCTTTGACCCTTTGTGTGCAGCAACAGCAGACGTCCCACAGCTGGCTGGAGTGATGACTTGGCTGAATTATAACCCTTGGCACATTCCCGCGAACCTTTATGTGTCTTAAAATGCAAAACTCTCAGGCCCATTCACGTACTCTGGTGAAAAGAGCCGCCTTAGTGGGGCTTTCACTATGTCTGTCAAATCCAACCCAGCTGAGTGTGCAATTCAGGAAGAATATCTGGTGTGAATGCCCGATAATGCTCTAATGTGTTTCTTCGATGATTTCTTTTCTTTGACATGCTTCCTGGAAAAATCATCTACTGACAGAGCTGCCGGCAGAGGAAGGTGAGCATGGTTATGAAATCTTCTGCTAATTCTTGTTGATAATTCATTTTTGTAAATGTGCATGACTCAATGGCTTTGTTACATATTGCAGGAAAAACCTTACTCGAGCTTGTGATTGAACAATTTGAAGACTTACTAGTTAGAATTTTGTTGCTGGCCGCTTGCATATCTTTTGTAAGTATGATTTATTAATTTTTTTTTATTTCCTAGGGTCCTGTATGGCAGAGTGACATATTCCAATGTATATGACCTGTACATACTGAAATTATTCTTTTTTGCTGGATAGATGCAAGATTGCTGTCTCTTAAATTAGTTCCTTGTGATGAGGTTTCTGTGTGCTAGCCAACAAAAATTTCAGGGAGTCTTTCATTGCATGAGTCATAAGTACATAACTACGCTGGACAGGTATTTTAAAAAGTGCTTCTCATTCAACCCAGCTTGCTTATTTGAGGTGGGATTTCCCAATGCTGCTGTTGGCTTTGAAAACTAACCTTGAGTAAGTAAGCGTTTAACTGGACATTCTTCTTGCCTTTGGGTTAATCTTTATCAAGCTCGATGTATAATCATTGGAAGACATTTTTGGATGCAATGCAGACTGTAAATAGAATCTACATGGCGAATATTCCAGTTGCCTTCCCTTCCTGATAATAGCAAGGTGACAGTTGTTGCTTTTGACAGTGACAAGAATGTTGACGGCTGTGATGGCACCATTGTTGACCAAATTTGGTAACTGACCTTTGGATAGTCAAGTCGTTAAATGGACATCTTGCTTTGCATACAGGACTAAAAGAACAAGAACGTTTTTAACTTTTTTTTTTTTTTCCTAAAAAAAGCATGATTAGGCAATCTTCTTACATTATGTGTAAATGGTATGTGCTTGCTGAAAAACTGGAAAACGGAGTGAAGACTCAGAGGAGGAAAGTGAAGGCTGTATTTCTTGGGGAGGTGGACAACAGAAACAAAAGCTTGCAGAATATTAAATTGTTTAGGTAGGGAGTAAAAGTTTACAGTAGACTTTGCCCTGGAGTTGTAATTAACTACTTGGAAAAAAAATAAATGCTTGCAGCTCTTGGGGGGAGTGGAAATTGTGGTGACTCTTTTGCTAAGGGCAAGCTAATTAGGATGGGCAGAGGAGAATGTGCTCTGGAGCTGTTGTGTGATGGGGGGAAGGGTTGCCCTGGTGCTGCAGCTTGTGCTGTGCTGGGGATCTGCTCTCCCCACACCAACACCTTCCAGAGGGCTCTGGCTTTGGGTCTGTAATTCACCAGTACCAGCTGAGCAGTGACTGGTGACATCAGTCTTGACCATGGAGAACAGATGTGCCTCACTCCCTCCTCTATTTCCTGGCTGGTTGTTGAAAATTGAATAAAGTCATTCAAAAGTTTTGGGGTTTTTTCCCCCCTCCTCTTTCCCCTTTTCCTCACAGAGGGTCAGAAGGGGGTGTCTTTTTGTTCCTGAAAAGTCAGGAGTGTTTCTGTTATCTCATTAGACAAATGGCAGCACAGAAGGTTTGTTAGCCTTCCGTGCCAAAGTACATTGCCTGTTTTTATTATAAATAAAAAAGTGAAAAATCAGATTCCCCAAACTAAAGCTTTGATTGCTGAGTCTGAGTAAGTATGAGACCAGACTGACAGAGGTCATAGAACATACACTGCTGAGTTCTCTTGGAAAACTTGATTAGTAGCTGAATTCAGTTGCTTTTTTCAGCATGGTTAATTTTCCTATCTAATTAAGAGGAGACTGTTGTCTAATGGAGTGGGGGATAGATTTGGGTTCTCTGCTTCTGTGCAGCTGACATGGTACATGACCTTGGGCTACTGCTCTGCCTTTTCTGTCTCCTGTTTTGGAGTTACAGAGGCACCCTAAATTGATGTTAGAAGTAAAAATTTTTCTCTGATGGAAAGTAAAAATGCCCTAGATAGATTATAATTTTGGTACTTTAAAAGCTCTTCCCCTTTTTGTTTGTTTCTGGTGATTTCTTTGCTCAGAAGGTGATGATGTTGTCTGCTTTTCTTAGGTTTTAACACTTTTTCTTGATGAAAGCATAATACAGACTTCTGTAATAGCTGTAAAGCAGCATTGGATGTGTTGATACAAGGATTACATTACTGTAAAAATAGGATGTAATTACATCATCTAAGTTCTGGTGTTCTTGACCAGCTGTACATTGTCAGTTTAGAAAAATTAAGATTCAGGTATGAGAGAGAAGATCTCGAAGCGTATAGATAATTTTTTTTTGTGTGTGTGTGTTGAGGGAGTTTTTATGGTGGTTGTGTTGCAGTCATAAATCATATTAGTGTATTGCTGTTAGATCTGCCTGCACTGTAACACGCATCTGTAGCACTGAGACCTGCATGAGGTTTTGTGCAGAGGCATCCCTTCTTATATAGAGTATAAACTTGTGTTCAGAGTGCTTTTTGTGCCCTCTGCTCCCACACTGCCTGTCAGGTACGTGTCAGTAAAATAACTCAGAGCAGCAGCTCAATCTGTGTCAGCCAGGCTGATTGCCAGGGTCAGATGCTGCATGTTTGTGGGCTGTGGATCCTGTGTCCTACATTCCAGGTCAGAACTGCTGTAAGAGATGTGCCTGGTTGGTGAAAGCCTTAAGTATGGCTTTTGAAGAGAAACAGTATAAATAACTTCTGATGGTGAATAAGTGGATCTGTGAATAGACTTGTCTTGGTCTTCTGTTGTATCCGTGAAGCCTCTGCAGAAATAAACCCGTGCTGTGTATTCGTGGCTTTTAATTCTTGATGCTTGTGTAGCATGTGCTCAGATCTGCAGTGTTTACTGAAAAGAACAGCTTGCTTTGCTGTATAAATGATTTTGACAGGTTGCAAAACGTTAACTGCATCTGATGTAGAATAATTCCTTGGTGAAGTGTGGATGCTTTAAGCAGTGGTACGTGCTGAACTCTGCAGTCTTAGTTCTGCATCACACAGTGGATTTCCTCTTACAAGGTGCAATGTAGGCTATAGACTCTACCAAAACTTGAGGTATTTGTACAGCATCCTAAGAGCATTCCCTCCCTTCAGTTATTCCTTTGATTTCTAAACTGACTTAGAATGAATGTCCTGAGAATGTTTTCTAATAGTGGATATCTGTGTTTAGATTAAAACAGTACACTGTGCTTTAGCCCAGAGATTGTAATAGCCTGTAAATTAGCATGAGTATAACCTAGTTTGTGGTAAAAGGTGAGCAAAGGTCCTTTTGAAGGAGGTAGCATGTGTCAGTAACAGTGTTGCAGGCTTTGCCCTGAAATCACCCCAAGAGCTACCTGTTCAGGTCAGCAGCAGTGAGTGTGTGGCACAAGATAAGGGTTGCTGTAGAACGTGACACTGACATGCTTTTAGCTAAACTTAGATTGCTCATTAGCATCAGGGTAGGGGTGATAAAAATGTGAGAAGTCATTGTGATTCCATTTTATGTTGTAAAAATTAAACTGTGGGTGATAGGTGTCTTTTTTTTCCTTCTCTTATTGCTATAAAAAACAATATATTTATTTTCAGAAATACAGAGTAACATCTGATGGGTGCTTACAATCTGTGAACTCAGTAAAATTCTTAATTTTGTGCTTATGCATGTGGTCAAGATGTCTGGTTTGCGTTTGAGATTTTTTTTTTTTCCCCTGACCTCCTTGTGTAGCAGACAAAAATCTCTACTGAATCATGGAACTAAAATTGGGAGGTTTTTCTTTAATGTTGCCTGGTGTTCAGTGTGACTGACATGGATGGAACAGGACTACTGAAATAGTTTGCATCTGCTTATTTTTAAACTAATTTGTATTGAAAAGAGAAATCACTAAAGGAGGGGTTTCTGAGCAGTAGTTGATACTCTGTCCAAAATGTATTAAAGCTGAAATCACATTATCCTGTGAGAAGAAAACTCCTAAAAGCAGTCCATGTGTTTTGTATGACCTGCTTTAATTAATCCGAGGCTTCTTTTTGCTGGGGTGAGATCTTACCTCTCCCAGCTTGCTTCCAGGTTTCCATTGTCAGAATGAAAACCAAACAAAAATCCCTGTTTGGTTGCTGACAACAAAGTATTTGCTTTTCCTCTCTTAGTGGTGAGTGGGTACAGCCTGCTGGGCAACACAGTTCTGTCTCCAAACTCCCATTCTCCAGTTCTGTTGTTGTTACTTAATGATACATAGTCATCTGAGGTACCTTGTCTCCGTAACTTCCCTGACAGTAGAGGTACTTCACGTGCAGAAATGGAAAAAGCTGTAAGGGCACTTGTGCTCAGCAGTTTCAGCTGCATCCATCAGTGCTCCCCTCATTGCTGGCTGATTTTGGCATTGTGCCTCTGTCCCCTTTTCACAAATACCCAAGTGCTGTTTGCCTGTCATTGTGTGTCTTTTGCCTCAGAGTCCTGCAGGTCCACCCCATTAGGCTTTGTTTAAAATAGGCTCTGCAAGCCATAGCTCCGGCAGCCCTAAAGCAAATATGCTGAATGAAAGTTGTCCTTTAAGCTGCTTATGTTGGCTGTTGATATGGGGCTTTCATGTCTTGCTATTATTTCCCTTATATTTTTAGGCTTGCATTTCTCTTGAGCAATTATCTTACTCTTTTCTTATTTTTCCTGCTCTTTCTTAAATACACAGTGACTTTACCTATTGACAGTAGTGCCTGACCAGAGCATTGGAGATCAATGACCTGGAAATTAAGCTGTTCTGTATGTGAGTCTTAAAGTGATTAGGGCTGAAACATGGTGGGGCCCTTCTGAGTAGAAATTGAAAAAAATGAGATCTCTCACTGTAAATCTCTCCAGGGTCTTAAAAGTGTGCTAGTGGAAACTTTCTGACAAGGACTCAGTGACTTGGACAAGAATTGTCTAGTCTTTACCAGGCCTCGGCATATGGTCTGTTGTTACTAAAAATGCAAAGTTAAGTATTTGTTATTGCTTGTTCTATTTCCTCTTTGTTTTTCTTGGCTTTGTTTTGTTGGTTGTTTTTTTTTTTTTGCTTCAGGCCGCTATCAAATAATAAACCTGATCTGTTCCAGAATGTGTTGTGTGCCACAGATTTCCTAAATGAAGTGTTAATATAGTTGTAGTCTGCTATAGCAAACCCAAGAACCTGCAATGTATCTGGTTATTTTATGTCTATGTTTACTAAACTGTTCTAGAGCTTGGATTGTTCCACTGGTAGTAATTGTGTAGAAACTTCTGGAGAGAGAAATGTGTGTTGCTGGCTTCCAGGTTTAGCTAGCTACTTCACTTTAGTCTTGTCACAGTTTGATAACTGAACCAAAATATTAGCAGTGAAGATTTAAACCATCAGACTCTATACTCTCAGGATCTCTAATTTGAGTTCATCTGCTCTTTTTTGAAATAATGGCTTACTGCAACAAAAGATCCCTTGAAAACTTAATTTTGGCTCTCCTTGACATACTTGGATCTTGCTGTCCTTGTAGCTCCTTTCCTTACCTCTGGAAGTTGTGGCCTTTCTCAGTGTTACTTTACAGCACACGTGGAAATTGGAAAAGATTCTGGTTTAACGTCGTGTAAAGCAGATGTTTTATTCCAGTTAACCTTGTAGGTGCCTGCTCAGATAAGCACATCACCACATAATTGAATTTATTTGCTTTGTTTGGAAGCAAAGTGGGCTCTACAGAATTCCAGTAAAGGGAGGGAAGGAGGAGACTGATGGCAGCGTGTGACCTCGTGTACACTGAGAGATCTTGAAATGCCCCGTTGGCCTCTCCTGTGGCTGCATGGGCAGCAGCAGTTCTGGTGCAGAGAGGAGCTGCCCCTGGCAGCACAGGGGCCTGTGTGGGGTGAGCACAGACAGCAGGGCCTGTCCCACTGCCCCAGCAGGGCAAATGGCAGGAGCTGTTGCAGGGGTTGGAGAGCAGTGGTGTGGAGAGATCCCAACTCAATCTGTTCTGCAGGGGGATTACACAGACCCTCGAAACGTTGTGTTGCCAGTTGGAGTGTTGCTGTCGTATTAATCACAACCTGGATCTTACAAGTTTATCCCTTCGTAATAAAAATTTGTTGTTGCATTGGATTTGCTTGACAGTCTGTTTCTGCTTGAGGCTTTCATGCTGCTGCTCCTTCCTTTTGACATCCTGGAGTGTCTCACAATTGAGCAATAGCTCGGAGCAGCTTGTTGGTGGAACCATGGGCTTGCTTTAGTAACAGTTTGCTCGCTGCAGTCTTCTAGTGATTCAGAGTGCTGTTGCCTGACTACCAGCCCTAATTATCTCAACACGTTGTTCCTATTTACTGTCACTTTCCAGGCTTCCTGTTGCTCAACATGTTGACGAAAACGCTCTTCCTCTCTGGTCATGTTAACTTGACTTTTCATCAGTGACTCCAGCACTCTGCAGAGGCCCTGACACATTCAAGTCGAGTGAATGACAGATGCCTAAAACTGGAGTGCACTTTTAAAACAAATGAATTGAAATCTATGTGGAGCCTTTTATGCAGTCCTCAAGTTTGATTTACCTTTTAAAATCCAATTTTGAGTTTTATCAGCTACTTGGTTTACAATCCAGCTTCAGATATAGCTATACCATTCACTTCAGTGCTTCAGTAAGAGACACTACTTGTATGTAAATAAGTAGATGTTTATTTTTATATCAACTAACTGAAAACTTGTAAAGCTGTTTCTATTTGTGTGGCTAAATTACTGGTAAAAGGCAATTAACTTGCTTAAAATTCAGATTCTGGCAAGGCTTTAGTGTTTTAAGTAGTCAGACTAATCGATGTCCTGTTTTATACAGTAATGAAATAATTCTTTTTCATTGTCATAACTGTTGTCACAGCTTCTGCTTTCACTTCTGAAGTAACAGTAGCAATTGTTTCCCAGATAAATAGCTTACTCCTTTAAAAGAAGAGCAGCCTCTAAAATGAACTTTGTACTACTTTAGTAAAGATTCTTTTTCTTCTTTTCCATTGCATTTTGCCAACTCATTCATGAATTACAAAACTACAAACTTGGTAGAGTGAGGGGTTTCCAAAACTGCTGAAGTCTAAGCAGTTGAAACTTAGCAGGCATAAAGTTTGCAAGATGTCTGTGTAAATCAGGAATTTAAATCTCTGTGTTTCTCTTGCAGGTCCTGGCCTGGTTTGAAGAAGGTGAAGAAACAATCACAGCATTTGTAGAGCCTTTTGTAATCTTACTTATATTAGTAGCCAATGCAATTGTGGGAGTGTGGCAGGTATGCAGAGACTTTTACAGCATCAAATCACGGATGTTTTGGGGTTTTATGGTTTAAGAGGAGGCACTGTACCCTGTAGTGTTGGGTGTTCTTACGAAGCAAGTAGGATGTGTTGCTAACGTCGGATTCCTGAGAGTCAGCAAACCATAAAGCTTCTCAACAGAAAGTGTTGACTTGAAGGTAAAATGAAAGCTTCAGAAGTGTTGCCAGAAAGGCAGAATGCCCATCAGAGTGTTTGGCCACACACTGCTGAACACATGAATGAGACAGGCCAGAATAAAGCCCTGAATTCAGGCAATAAATCAGGCCTTGCAAAGCTAAGAACAATTGGAGTGGTTTGCTTGGGGTTTTTTCCCAACTAAGGAACAAAGGATGGAGCACTTGTAATCTTGTTTCTTGTCTGTTTCCTCTTGAGATAATTGTTGTGTTTTAGTAAATTATTAATACAGTATTAATTCTCTCTGTTCAATCACTGTAGTACCTATTAAGTGTGCATCCAAAGACTGCATGTCCGTCAAAAGGCACAAGTTTCTAATGAAAACATCTAAATACCATAAGACTTTTCCTACACTGTCAGCTGTGACATTAATTTGATGCCTTTTGATAAATCATATAGACAGTAGTATCATAACAAAAAATAACACTTCATGAGATGCCAAAACAAAAATGTTCATATCACTTCAGTTTGCTAATTTGATCACTTTAGACAGTGGATGTTTTGTTAGAGGGTTTTTTCATGCAGATAAAAAACGTTCTAGGATTTTTATGGTAAAATCTTTGTATGATTGGTTGGTTTTGTTGTGTTTTTTCCTAAGGGAGGGTGCTAACGTGACATAATTACTTGCTCTCTTGGTGCATGAGGCTTCATGCTTTAAAAAGATAGCAAACAGGTCAAAATAACAAAAATTAAGAGGAGTCCTGTTGATAGGTTAAAACATATTTGAGAGGACCCTGCCTGCTGGAAGAAGTGCCCTTGAATGGCATTGCTGCACATTCCTGTGCTCTGCTTTGTGCCATCCCAAGTGAGCTGGCTGAAGAGTGTTCCTCAAAATTCAATTTTTAGCAGTACCCAGCTTGCTGCCCAACCTGCTGGAGCAGTTGTGCAGGGAAGAGATAATGTTGGTCAAGGGGTGACAGCATTGCCCCCTTAATTGACATTTTATAGTCAAGTCTTCATAAAGTAATTGTGCAAGAGTTAATGTTTAACTTGAAACTCTTGAGTTGCAGTTCTGCAGGTACTAATTTTAAGCATGAAATGGAAGCTGAAGCTGTCTGTATAGTTTGAGGATTTTTCTTGTGTAGTTGTTTCCCTGTTGTAGGAATAATCAGGTTATTTTTCAGCTGTCATAATATGTAAAGAATACCTCTGTGTAGATTTCTACATGCATGGAACTTCATTGTGAAAGAGAGTGGCTGCGCAGACGAAGTGACTCATTCCCTTGTTCTAATGGGCACGGAAAATCAGCCACGGCACAGTCTCCACCCGTAAATGTATCTGTTCCTACAGGTTCCAGATGTGAGCACTGAGTCACGGGCAGGGCTCTGCCGCCCTCAGCCTTTCCTCTCACGTGCACCTTTCCCCAGGAGCCACCTGCCAGTGCTTCAGTGCCTGCAGGATAGTCTGGCTACCATAACTTCAGGCAAGCTGCTGCAGGAGGGCTCAGCCTAGCGCAGCTGAGCTGGCTGAGTGAGCCGAGTCACGGAATTGTTGAGGGTGGAAAAGATCTTTGAGATCATCCAGTCACACCGTTAACCCAGCACTGCCAAGGTCATCAGGAAATCATGTCCCTGAGGGCCACACGTACATCTTCTAGATACCTCCAGGCATGCTGATTCGTCCACTTTCCTGGGCAGCCTGTTTGGATAGTTGACAACCATTTCTGTGAAGAAATTGCACTAATATCCATTCTAAATTTCTCCTGGTGCAACTTGGGTGTTTATTCTTGCTCTGTTACTTTTCTAGAGGGTGACAGGGTTCCCTCTGAGCCTCCTTTTTTCCAGGCTGAGCCCCCCAGCTCCCTCAGGTGCTCCTGGTGCTCCAGACCTTTCCCCAGCTCTGTTTCCTTCCCTGGTCATGCTCCAGCCCCTCCATGTCCTTCTTGTCATGAGGGGCCCAAAACTGCCCCCAGAACTGGAGGTGCCTCAGCAGTACCCACTCCCTGTGCTGGGCACTGCTCTGATCTTACTGGCTGCACTATTTCTGCTCCAAGCCATGTGCCATTGGCCTTCTTGGCCACCTGGGTCATCAAGTTGAATTTTTATTTCTCCTTTTTGAAGGAAAAGTTCTGTTGAAGTAACCTTCCTTTTGTGGGACTCCAAGGTTTTGCCTCACGGTGACTCATAGTCCACAGAAAAGCAGTGTTGGTGTTCTAATGCTGAGGAGCAGAATTAATTCACCTGGTGAAATATGAGGCTGGTATTACTTGCAGCTTTATGGGTCTGTGCTGGTATCTTCACTGCCAGATCCTGAGCTGTGCCATGTAAATGTTTGTTCCTTAAGGTAGTTTTGGTAACAGTCATTTTCAGCTGCACTCTTACAAGGAACTAGTGAGTTCCTCAACATTTGAATTTCTGATGGTTTTTGTTTCTGCTTTGACATGCAAGGAGGAATTTTTTATTTTCTGGAAGGGCTTTTTTCCACTTTTCTGGAAAGATGTACATTTGAAGGGCAGATGTTCTAAAAACTCTGTGCACTCTACCATTATGTATAATTATCAGGGCTAAATGACGTTTATTCCTGTCAATAGGCAGGGAAATGGAAAATAAATTCTTTCTCCAAGAGCTGGAGAAGGAGTACCGATAAGCTGCTGGTTTCTACAGTTGTTCTTTATCTAGGTGGCATCACATCACTGATACCAATCTCTGCTAGTGCTCTGTGAGAGGACTGCAGCTGAGATAAGAAAGCTGTTGCGTTAGTGGAAATCAAAAGGTTTTCCTGTGTGAGGATTCATCTGAGTTTGTAAATTGTTTAGAGATTCTGGGAAAGTTTCTAGTGTATGCTTTAACTTCACTTCTGCATGGCTTGATTTGCTGAAATGAAGTTGATAATAAGTTGGCTTCATCGTGGCTTTATCCTTGATTCGTGTCAGTAAATGAAATTCACCAGTGCTGTTCCACTCCAGGCTGAGTGTAATCTGCTCCAGCCAAGGTACAGGCAGCACATATGTCCACGAATCTTAATTCTCCTTAGCGCTTCTTTTAATGTTCAGAAGCATCCATATGTGAGATGGAACTCCTTGTGTGACCTCCCTACAACAACACAGTGGATATTCTTGATGGAAAATGCTGCAGGGTTTAAATAAACAACTTCTGTGTTCTAAAAGCCCACAAACACCTGAATTATGCTCTGATGATTTCCAGTCAGCAACCTCGTAAGGGCAGGGGACACAGAATGTTCTGTATGAAGAAATGCAGCTGAGCTGAGTTGGTAGCATTCATATGATAATGCCTTTGAAAAATCAGATCTGACAGGCTTATTTTTCCTTGAGGGCTTTTGAAATCACACATTTTTGCTGTCTTTTAGGAAAGAAATGCTGAAAATGCTATTGAAGCTCTTAAAGAATATGAACCAGAGATGGGCAAAGTGTATCGACAGGACCGAAAAAGTGTCCAGAGGATTAAAGCAAGAGACATTGTCCCAGGTGACATCGTGGAAGTGGCAGGTAAGACCCACTTACGTGGTGCATACAGGCATTAGCATATTAAGGTAAAATTGTTGTGGGGCTTTGTCTTAATGATTTGAGGCCCTGGGGGAGTTTTCAAACACTCCTAAGTATATGCTTCTCTTAAGAACAATCTTGCTCCTGTTCATCTGTAATTACCTTAAATGTGCATTTGTACGGAGGGGATTGTTTTTCAAATTGCCACTTAATTTAATTGGTAGGTCTAAAAGCAAAGCATCTTAATTGGAGTTGTGGTTTTAACGCTTATCACAGATTTAAAATTTTGTTTTCTAGTGTCTGCTTTCAGAGTGTCTTAAAACTTGTCTGTTTTTCTATCACAAAATAGATGTTTGTTCCTGGTGTTAAAATGTCTTCAGTTTCTTTAGGTTTGTGAGCACACAGATTTTTTTTGGTCACGCTCTGTTATTTCATCTGAATGTGTTTCTCCAGCTCTTAGACTTGTAGTAGCAGTGCCTTTGAACTTCTCCTCACAAATGTCTTCTGTCCTCTCAGCAAGTATGACTGGCACGTGACTTCACTGTTTTCTCATCTTCCACAATTCTTTATTGCTTCTATTGACAATTTGCTGCATAGATCTCAAATACATGAGCTGTGCAGAGAAGAGCTCCCCATTTCTCCTGGGCAAGCTTTTGAAGTGCCAGTCTTAAAAGCCTGGACTTTTGCCTGGAGCTTTCTAATATCTTAGTTTTGCTCTGAAAGGTGTGTCTTTGTTTGGAAGGAGTGCAAAAACAGAACGGTTATATACTTTTAGCTAAAACTCCATCATTTTTGTGATAATGCCATAGTAATAACTTTTTCTCTAAACTGGGCTTGACTGTTCCTTCCCAGATAAAACTAGGTGGCTCTTGCTGAGTGTCAGGAGTGTTGCATGCTCAGATTTTGTAGGTCATTATCAACTGTGAACTGAGTGATTTTTTTCCTTTGGGAACAGTGCAGGGTGTACATCAGACTTACTTTGCACTCGTGTCACTTTCATTTTAGAGATGGTAGCTGTCTCGAGAGGAGATAAATATATACCCTTAAACCTGACTCTGCTCCTGTTTTAATTAGCAGGCAAAGAGTGTGCACTCAGAATGAAGTTGGTGTTGGCTGCCTGCCCAGCTTTCATTCCTTGAGAAACTTTAATGTTGGCTCAGCCCTGTCTCAAGCCCCTGTTTTGTGTACGGGATGATTCAGCTACAAATCCAAATCCAAGGTGGTGCTAGTGAAATGAAGGGTGAGCTGTGATGCCTTGTCACTGCCTGTGCTCTCTGCCTCGCTGCTCCTGCTCTGCGTGGCCAGAGCTGTGTGCTCTGCAAGGGGGGGCTGTTTCTGCTGTGTTTGACGTGTCCTTTTGAGGCAAGCAGAACTGTATCAATTACAGACTCTGCAGTAGATGTCCGGGCCAAATCCTTATCCTGTTTTTAAATGTCAGCAATGGAATGGTGGTTTTGGAAGGAGTTTTCACCATGGGAATACACTCGGGTTCTGTTTTTTGGTGCTTTAATGCAGAATTGGTAGAATTGTGAGTTGATGACTGTGTGTTTTGCAGTGGTTTGGGGTATCACTGAGGAGAAATGTTGAATTTTGATGCTCTGGCAGGTGTCTAGAGAACAGAACAGTTTCTCCTTGATTCATTGCTGTTTTAGAAGAGGTACAGATTGTGTTTTCATCTTCAAATTTAGCTTTGCCTTTATTCTGGATGAGAACACCTGTGGGATGTTTGGGCTTTTACTTACCTGCTGTATATTGTCAGTACCAATAAAATCAATTACTCTGTTTAAAAGGCCTGTGTCTGAGGGAGGAAAAACGAACTGGGAATAACCAATGTGCCTGTAACACCAGGCTGCCTTTAACAAGCATAGTGTCCTCTTTTTCATGGGATTATTATGAATTATTGCATTATTTTAAAATCTGCTTGTAGAACAATGACTGATAGTCCAACATATGTGGAATTGATTTATTTTTTAAATAAGGACAAGCTTAAGCCAGTATGCTCATGTAGAAACCAAAAAAATACCCCGAGTTTTATGACTGTCCTTAAAAATAGGTGGTCTGGCTTGTTGATGGACTGTAGAAGCTTCTCTGGGTGAAATACTCAAATTTGTGGATCAAACAATACACTTAAATTACCTTCACTTGAAGTTGCAGGTGATTATAAGTGATGTGGATATTTAACAGAGAAATCAGTGCTTCGGTGTAACACGACTTCTGACGCTGAAATAATAAATTCTTGTAGCTAGACGATGAGTTTTAATTGTAATCAAACTGAGAAAAGCCACAGAGCAAGTAGAGAAGAGCCAATAAATGCATCATGTCCCAGCGTTGGTGTCAAGACTTGGAGGTGAGAGAGACTCTGTGCATGCCTGTGCCTCAAGTGCAGGAGGACTGCGATGGCCTTTGACATGTTGTTTGCAAAAAGATGGCCATGTAGGGAAGTGACAGAGCCCTCCATGCTGGGATACATATCTGGCTGTGGAATTCCTGGCAAAGTGCCAACGACATTGGTGTGTCCAGACAAGTATCTTTCAACCCACTGGCATAAACAACCAGGTGATTGGTTTCTCCCCTGTGCTGATAACTAATAGTGAGCAAATTTCTACAAGTCATCCCTTGCAAAATAGTTGTATTTAATGCTGTAACAGCTTTGTAATAGCTGTGTGTGGGTCTGACACAGATAATTTCATTGTAGGAATTGTTAGATTGCTGTATGATATATTGATATATGCAGACTTGAATTTCTTAACTGCATGTTGTTAGGAAGACTTTCTTCCATGTTCACTTCAGCAGAGGTGGTGGAAAAGGTACTGTACAATGAACAGGAGCTGTTTGGGATGTTGGGGTCACACATTTGGGATGTGTGCCTTGAATTTGCATGCAGACCTGTGGTGGGCATGGTTCTCAGAGCTGTAGTGTGTGATGGTTACTAAGCTACAGAGTTTTTCTTAGAATTGATGAAGTGACAAACATCCAGATGCTGTCCTCACATGGCTTTTCAGTTTGCCTGCCTTTAAATGGATTATCATGTTGTTGTAGAAGCTGGAGTTAATTGGAAAGTACACTCTAAACTTGTAACCAGGAGCTGTCTTAATAGATTAGATACACTTTAGTTTGGTTGAGATTTTTGTTTGCTGGGTTAAAGTGACATTTTAAAGAGAAATTTAGAATAGCATGGCCCTACTTCTTACAAATTCTGTATGAAGTTCAAAAATTAACTGAAAAATTGGGATAAACTGGTTGTAAATCATGTATTTATTTTTTTTTATAGAAGCACATTAGGGAACAGAAATGACCTTTGTTCACTTCCACTGTATTTTCCTGTCTAAAATTTTCTGGAGTACATACAGTGTATCTGAGTTTCTGTAATTTAATAAATGAAAGTTCAATAGTTGCAGTCAGTAAATGACCAAAGCACAGCCACAGTATTCTTCTTTTCCCTGAATTTCTGAAGGATGGTTCTTGTCGTCTGTTACTGTATCTGTAAGTACTCAACATGTTAAAAATATACACAGAGTTGCCAGAAGCTGTTGCTTATTAAATTAGTGTATTTTCCAGAAAACTTAGTTTTATACCTGGCACAGAGTAGGCAAGAACTACTTTGAGCCTTTTAATTCCAGCTGCAGAGCACTTCAGGACTCTTGGGTGCCTTATAATAAAAGAAAGATGAATTTTGGGATGAAGAAGGTCAGGAAGGAAGATTCTTTATGTGAATTATGTCAAACTCCCATGTGGTTGTGAGGAACTCCAGGTTCTCCTGGTAGTACAACTAAAAACTTGGATGTTGTAGGTCTTGCTCCAAAGCATCTGAGTCTTGTGCCTGTGTTACTTTTCTAACAACTAGGATGGATTTTCAGACTCAGTGCTAGAGATTCAGGTTTACTTTTTCTGGGAAAGTATTGAGATTTGAAAAAACAAGGAGAAGGATGGCAGAAGGCTTAAGCTCAGAACAGAGACCTGCTGGAGGTTGTCCTAAAGCAAACTGCTGAGAGCTTCTCTTGATGAGGAAAAAGAATTGACTGCAAATGTTGTGTTTCCTTACCAGGTGCAAACTGTTGTGTCTGGGTTTTAAAGCACATATTTCCTTTTTTTTTTCCTAAAGTACTGCTTTTGAACCAGAAAAGAGAGGAGAGTAAGGTCAGGGGTTAATAAATACACGTACAAGTAGTGCATAAATCTGTGAGCTTCAGTGAACATTTTGGCCAACACATCAGAGGCAGCTTGGGGATAACCAGACACAGTCCAAACTCCACTCCATACTTCACTGGAGTTCTGGAGTTATGTGAGGTTCAACTCGGGGCACGGCCTAAACTTGTGTCACTTTTAACACACATTTGAAATATTGCAAAACACGTTTTCAATTTTTACCCCAATTCTTGTAGCATTTTCCTTCAAAGTTACCAAACTGTTTGGTAAAAACAGCAAAACTAATTCTGGTTTAGTTGCTTAAAAATTGAGATCATACCTGATATTCTATACTCTGACAGAACTGCTACTGAGTGGGTTTTATTATAAGCACAAATAGTACTGAACAAAAAGCTTTGAACATCAAGATAATGTTCAGTTATTACTGTATTACCCTGGCAAAAGAAGCTTTTTTTCTGTTTTTTTGTTTTGTTTTTTTTTTTTAAGGCTAAAGGAAACTTGTACTTGAAACTTTGCTGCACTTCCAGAATTCTGACTCTTGGTTCTTCTGTTACCCAAATGCAGCATAACTTGGAGACAGGACTTCAGCTTTGGTGTGAAGAAGTTGTTGTTCTTTACCTGACCTGGCTTAGGTTGAAGCTTAACTTACCAGTCCATTCTTTCTGCTATTAGATATTTTTAAAGGCTGATCACAAGAGTTTTCTATCTAGTAGGCAGTGGTATAAATAGATCCACTAATTAAAAGCTAAAACTAGACAAATGTGGTTTAGAAATGAGTGCAGACTTAGAAGCAGGGTCCTTGTCCATCAGTACATCTTATCTAATGTTCTGGTGCCCTCTTCAGAGAGGATGAAAAGTCTGTTTTTAGAGAATGAAAAGAAACAAGAAACATTCAAGTCTTACGTGCTGTTTAACACAGTATCTCCATTTTTCTCAACCCTCAGTTTTGACTTGGAAATAGTTTGCTCCCAGAAAGCAAAGTTTTTTCTGTCCTTTTGGCTTTCCTTTATAAGAAAACAATATATATGTGTTGTTTAAATTTTTGTAATCTCTACCTTGAACAGTTCCTGGGTTAGGATACTCACACCTTGCATAAACTGCACAGTAAGCTCTGAGGATATTTTCTGTCTGCCCAGAATGCAGAAGGTGGATGATAGAGGCTGTTTTATACACATAATCTAATGCAAAGAATGAATTTAAATGTATTGTTCTGTCACCTTGTTAGTGGATC